>APFE030228119.1:1322-20834 GCA_000404065.3 Pinus taeda
GGTACATCAATATAATAAGGGGGTTTTACTAATAACAATAAGGGGTTACACTAGTAGTATAGGGGCCTAACATGCCCCGCTCCTTCAAAAAGTGTTGTCCTCAATGCTTGAGTAGTTCTTGATGCTTCTGTATAAAATTCTTGTCCTCCCATGTGTAATATTTAGCACATAAGTTCTTCCACTTGATGAGATACTCTGAAATTGATCGATTTCGTAGTTATTGGGTTCTTGTTTCTATGACTGCTCCAGGTTCCAATATGATTTTTCCTTTCTCTTCAATTTCTGGCAATATTGTTTGAATTGGGATCTTTTGCAACTTTTGAATAAGTGGCCATACTTCTTCATTCTTCCTCCATTCATCCCTTGCTTCATTTATCCAATCTAGTGGGATAATAGAAATAGCACAAAATAATGCTTCCACATCCTCATCCTTTCTTGAGAGTGCATCTGTAACAAAATTTTGCTTCCATTTTCTATAAATGATGTCAAAGTCATAACCCAACATATTTGTGACACATTTTTCCTATTCATATAAAGATAATAGTTGTTCTAAAAAGTATTTAAGACTATCATGATCCATTTTTACCTTGAAGCATCTTCCCATTCGGCAAGGTCACCATTTCTTAAGTGCATGTAGTATTGCCAACATTTCCTTCTCATAAATATCCTTCTTAAGATGTAGCAGTAAAAATACCCAATCACCTACATTAAAACATTTTTCACTACGATGTTGATTTACCTATTTTTTCATTCGATTTTGCAGCAAAGTGGCATTATCCTTTAAAAGTTGGAGAACTCGTTGTTGATGCTCGATGTGATCTTTCATTGCTTGAACCTTTTTCTTCTTGATATGTCCTTCTATTTTTAGAGTTTGAGGAGTGGTAATTTCTTCCAATCCTTTACAAGATATGGTCAGATTCATTTTGTGATGCTCGATGTGATCTTTCACTTCCTGAACATTTTTCTTCTTGATATGTCCTTCTATCTTGATAGTTTGAGGGGTGGTAATTCCAACCAATGAATTAAAAGATATGGTTGGATTCATTTCTTGTTTCTAGATGTGATCTTTCACTTCTTACACCTTTTTCTTATTGATACGTCCTTCTATCTTGAGATTTTGAGGAGTGGTAATTCTTTCCAATGCTTTAGTTGATATGGCCTAATTGATTTCTTCTTTCTCTCGGGTTGGGTCCTGGTGTATATCTTCTTCTTTTGATGTTTCTTGGTCTTTTTCTTCCTCCTCTTCATACTCTATGTAAAATAATTTCTTCTCAGCACATTTATGACCTTTAGTTCATTTTCTATCACAATTGTAACAAAGCCCTTTTTCTCTTTTTTCTTCCTATTGTTGTGGTGTAACTGTTGTAGGTTGTGGAAGGTTAGGAGAAACAACACTTCCATCTTTAGAGTTGTGAGGGATAGACTTCCTTGTTGCCATAATTTTATTTTCCAATATGTAACAAAGCCCTTTTACTGGTTCCAATTATTGTGGTGTTGCTCTAAAGAAGGTGTTGCTCTTTGTATCCTCATAATGTGCTATCATTTCCTCCATGAAAATTGACCACATAACAAGTTGTTTACCAAAAAAAAGCCCTTTATACCATAAAAATTGATCTAGTTCTACATATTAAGATGCAATACATACCTTTTGTAATAGTGGTACACCATGTAGATCAAAATATTACTCCATCTAAAGTATCCAATTTACCAGATCCTTGCCGTCAAACTTCCTCATCTTTGTTTCTCTTGATTTTAGGAGCTCGACCTTGAAACGACCGTAACTCTGTACTTTCAGTTCTTCAAGTTTTGAAATTGCGACCTGTAGTAGCCTTCTGGGTCCTCTTTCCAATGCCACCAGTTTGATCCAAATTGGATTCTCCAAGGAAGAGTTATGCCAAATGTCCCACAGTGACCTAATTATAGACTAGTTTTGTAGAGAGAACTTGTACGACGTGCCACGTATCACTGTTTCGACCTTTGGCTCTGAACTATATATACAAGAAACTACAGTCCATCATCTTTCAGTACCTTCTTATAAAATTTCAATTTGATTCCTAGAGAGAAAGTTATGATGACTTTCCCCAAGTCATCTATTTGGAATGTAATTCAGGAGTCTGCAAAAAGACCAACTTTCTCAGATCATATCTCCACAAATATAGTACGAAAAGCTTTGAATTTTGGATCCGAGGTTCAGTGTGATTTTGTATCAAATAGGTTTTTTTTTCACTTATGAAACATTGCAAAAACAAAAGTTATAGCGAAAATTCCACAATGACCTATTTGGAGTAGCAAAACCCTATAATTCAAAGCTCTAATACCAAATGTTATGAAACCAGCTCACAAAAGGATAGAAAATATAGATCAACGCCTTAGAATTCAGCCTCTTTGAGGGGGCAACCTCCTTTACATTACACAAATGGATGATTATTTGATGATACAAATGAAAATACCTCCTTTCTATATATAGGAGTCAAGGGGTCATAATATAATCAAAGCGAACATAACAATAATAATGTAAGGGCACAATAATAACAATAGTGGGCTTCTATGGGGCACAATAGTAACAATATGGGCACTATAGGGCTACATTAATATAATAAGGGGGTTTTACTAATAACAATAAGGGGTTACACTAGTAGTATAGGGGCCTAACAACATGATGATGAAGAAAATATAGCCTTAGCAAGTAAGGCATGGAAAAGGAAAGGGAAGGCTTCCCATTCGAAATTGAGTTTGTCCCATGGTCAGAAGAAGATTGACAAATATAAAGTGAGATGCTTTAATTTTCATGAGGTGGGCCATTAAGCTACTAATTATCCATTGAAGAAATCCAAGAAGGGATCCTTGTAAGGATCAGATGGTGAGCCACTGACCTCATAGTTCAAATTGGATTTTACCCTCATCTCATGCATGGTTTCATCGATGGCAGGTTGTGCTTGGTACCTGGACAGTGGAGCCTCATTCCACATGATCAGTAATAAGAGTTTATTCAGTACCTTGGAGGAGAAAGACCTCTAGATGCACATCGAGATGGGCGATGATGGAAAGTATCATGTTTCAGGTGAAGGTACCGTTGTGTTTTAGAGGGAACATGGAGCTCCTCTCATCCTGGCTGATGTAAATTATGTGTCTGGACTGAAGAAAAACTTGGTATCGGTTGCGATGTTGAAAGACAAAGGCTATGATGTAGTCTTCAGTAAAGGAAAGACGTTCCTGAGACACATAGCCATGGGACAGACCAAGAGCATTGGGATTCAAGTGAAGAATCTCTACAAGATGGAGGGATAGATGGTTGTGCTGTATTGAGTTCAAAAGAAAAATTTGTGCAAAGCTAGGATATTGGCGAGTTATGGCATAGAAGGTTGGGCCACTTGCACCATGGGACCTTGAAGATAATGCAACAAATTTCTACTGGACTTCCCAATGTTAAACTTGAGCAAGTTGACACATGCAAAGGTTGTACCTTGGGTGAGTATGCAAAATCCTCCTTTCATTTTCGAGATATTCGAGCTGAAGCAATCTTGGAGCGAATTCATACAGATGTGTGTGGGTGATTCTTGACAGCCTCCACCGCTAAACAAAGGTATTATGTGATTTTCATTGATGATTTTTATCCTAAATGTTGGACCTATTTCATGCAGAAGAAGGATCAAGCCTTCTCAAGGGTCTGTGAGTTGAAAGCCTTGGTTGAGAAAGAATCAGGAAATAAGATCAGGGCCTTAAGAAGTGACAATGGTGGAAAGTATGTATCTCAAGGGTTTAAGGACTTCTATGTAGCCGAAGGAATTAAACAGGAGTTGACAGCACCTCATAACCCATAGCAGAATAGGGTGGCCAAGAGGAAGAATAGAACAATTGTTGGGGTAGCTCGAGTGATGCTACATGACCAAGGCCTACCACTTCATTTTTGGGTTAAGGCATGCAACACAACGGTCTATATGTAAAATACAAGCCCACATCACATACTTGGGATGAAGACACCAGAGGAAGCTTTCTCCAGGAAGAGACCAGATGTGGGTCACTTCAGGACCTTTGGCTCATCGGTTTATTTCTATGTGACCAAGGATGCCCGGAAGAAACTGGAGTCGACAACAAACTTGGGGATACTTGTGGGGTACACTGATACACCCCACAACTATCGGGTGTATTTTCCTACCAATCGAAGGATATTGGTTTGCAGAGATCTTAAGTTTGATGAGGAGAAAGCTATGTGAGTTTCCCTTGAGAGGGAGCTCTAACTACATTATGTGGAGGAACCTTTGGTTCCTAAGGAGTAGGAGCCTCACACTGATGCGGAGAAACCACATGTAGAGGTTGTAGGAGTAGTGACATCCAGTCAAGTAGAGTCTTCCAGAGATTGGTGGAAGTGCACGAGAGAAGCTGATAGATTATTGTCGGACGCGAAAGAGAATGTAGGAGAACCATCATCTCAACGGAGATAGAGGAGGTCAGCTAAGCGGTACACTGGTTACATGGCCCTTGTTGGGGAATGTGTAGAGACTGAACCATCTTCCTTTGAGGAAGTAGTGTAGTAGTCAATTTGGGTTGATGCTATGGTGGAGGAGTATGACTCCATAGTTCAGAACAGTGTTTAGGATGTTGTTTCAAGACCGAAGAATAAGTCATTTATGAGTTCCCATTGGCTTTACAAGGTAAATGATGTTGCTGATGGTAGTGTGGAGAAACATAAGGCAAGTTTTGTTTCCCATGGTTTCTCACAGGTCGAGGGGATTGATTATAATCAGACTTTTGCTCCTATATAAAGGTACTCATCTATCAAATCAATGTTGGCACTATCAGCAAAGATAGGTTGGAAGATCCATCACATGGATGTGAAGATTACATTCTTCAATGGCAAGATTGAGGAAGAGGTGTACATAGAGGAGCCGCAAGGATTTGATACCTTCGATCGTGAGTTGCATGTGTGCTGAATCAAGAGAACTTTGTACAGCTTGAAGCAAGCACCTTGTGCTTGGTACACCAGGATCAACAACTACTTCACCAGGTTGGGCTTCATAAAGAGTGAAGTGGATGCAAACTTATACCACATCATGGTGGAAGGTAAGCAGTTGATCATTGTTCTTTATGTTTATGATTTGATATTGATAGGTGATGATTAGTTGATCATGTCTTACAAGGAGGACCTTGAAAGACAGTTCGAGATGAAATAAATGGGTCTCATGTGCTACTTTCTAGGCATGGAAGTGTGGCAAAAGGATGGGGAAGTGTTTGTGTCTCAAGGCAAGTATGCCAATGAGATACTTAGGAGATTCCACATGGAGAAGTTCAAACCCATGCACACTCCTCTAACAAGTAACTGGAGGAAGGATGATGCTACTTTAGGAGAAGTAATAGAAGCTATTGTGTATCGGCAGCTTGTGGGTTCACTGATGTACTTAGTGAACACATGACCAAATTTGTGCTATGCGGTAAACCAATTGAGTCAAGATATGGTTCAGCCTACCAAGTTGTTTTAGAAGGTAGCTAAGCATGTTTTGAGATACCTCAAAGGCACATCTCAGTATGGATTATGGTACAGACACTTAGAGGGAGTGAAGCCATAAGGCTTCACAAATGCTGATTGGGTAGGGAGTCCATCAGATCAGAAGAGCACATCAGGAGGAATTTTCGACCTTGGTTCTGCTACAGTTTCTTGGTACAGTAGGAAACAGAGGTCAATTGCATTTAGCTCAGCAGAGGCTGAATACATAGTTGCAAGTCAGGTAGCATGTGAGGCCATTTGGATGCAGAAAATTCTAGTTGGTTTATTTGATCAGAGGATGGATCCAACTATGATCTATTGTGATAACCAGAGTTGTATCAAATTCTTTAATAATCCAGTATTTCTTGACAAGCACAAGCATATCGACATTCAATATCATCATCTTAGAGACTGTGTGGCAAGGAGGATCATGTTGTTGTAGTATATTTCGACCAAGGAGCAAGATGCTGACATTTTGACTAAGGCATTTTCAAAGTGTAAATTCGAGTTCCACAGAGATAGGGTTGGGGTGGCAAGTAATCCCTTTCTTGTTGAGAGGGAGTGTTGAAAGTAGCAACAAGAAATGCTAAAAATAGCATTGCTATAGATAGCATTTTAGGATATATTCCAATTCTAATTTGTCCTTGAATTAAAATTGAGAATTAAAATTCGAATTTAGTCTCACCAACTATTTGAAAAATAATTAATTAATTCATCTTGAGTTAATTAGTTGGTGAAATTCAAACATGAAGTCTTTGTAAAGACATGCAAAAATTATTCCTTTGATTGAGGAAGTTATCCCTTAATTAAGGAGATAAGAATGTCTGGTATTTGAGTTGTAATTAGTTAGCTTAGTTAACTGAGTTAAGTCCATTTAAATTAGTTCCAAATAGTTTGAGGAAGTAATTGTGAGCTCAGTCATTTAACGCATGCATGCATGCAAATAGTGTTCTCCAGATAACTGAATATTCTCTCATAAATAACTCATGCATGTTAGTTTAGACAAAGACCTAGTTGAGATTAAAGGCGGGGACAACTTACTATCAGTTGCTAGAGTATTCCCATGTGAATATCTCTTGAATGCAAAAGGAATTCATTCCTTGAGGATTGCGTAGCTACTACAAAGGTTAGAGGAGTGTATGAGGTGATAATCACACAAGTGGTAGCTGGAGGACCCGGGAGAAACTGCGCAAGGAAATAGGAGGCTTGGAGGACTGAAGGAAGGCATAAGTGTTGTCTATTCTGTCTATGAGTAGCAGCAAGGGATTGTACTGAGAGTTGGATAGGTTGAGAGCTAAATCTTTGTGTAATCCTCAAATATTTCCACGTGTATGATAATACAGATAGTGGGGTTTTTAGTTGAGGCTTTCCCTAGAGTATTCTTCTGTGATTCATGTGTGATTGAATCTCTTTCTCTATTATATGTGTTTTGTTTGATCTTGCTCAAAAACAATTCAGCTTCTGCAAGTTTGATTGTAGAAGTAGATTAAGTATTTTGCTTTAGTACATTGCATAATCAGTTTAATCTACAGTGAGAATTTCTACATCAACACCAAATTTGACACCACCAAAAACTACACTTAATCCACTTATTTGTCACTCTGCATTTGAAGTGACCAATCTTATCTTCTTCAATATTTTCACCCTTTGGATTTTAGTCCAAGATTTATTTCATAGTCTTTGTTTTATGTATCCCTCAATAATCTATAATGAGTAGCACTCTATGGGGAAATAGATATAAACCTTTTTCACCCTCTTATAAACTTACGCCCACATCCCTTATTCAAGATAAGTTCCACCGACAACCTCCATATTCCTACTGCCCACATCACCACATTTTTGAGATCCAGACTCTAATATATTTCAAACTTCCTTAGATGCATTCATCCTTAAAAACTACATGGAGGTGATAGAACCATCTGCATTTTGCTCTAGCAATGGAAATTTCAGATATTTCCCTTATGCATTTCTAGTATTCCTAGATTTGTTTATATCACACAGCATTAGTCAAAGAATTATTATAGCTCCAAATACCATTATTATCAGGATAAAACATTCCAGGATGTCACCTTTGCCCATCACTTCAGTTCATGATGCGTACCTCCTACAACAAAACATTTAGGTTGGAGTAGTGACATTCCAATCTACTACTTTACGCTATATCTACTACTTGCTTCTTCTAACATCCCCTTCTCTCTTGCTCCACTGCATTACAATATGCCACCCTTCAGTAAATCTACTTATGCTCGGTTGAATTGAAACTTCCTCCTTATTAGTCTAACTTTACTCTTTTTAGCACCTCTACAATTTCTTTCTTCCAACTAACAATACTTTTACTATTATTTCCTTTTTCTTTCTTCTGAAAATGATTTCCTAGTTTATTAGTGTGAAAAGGCCCATTAAACTCCCATGTTTAGAATCCAAGAAAACCTCTTGTATTCTATGTTGTTTAATTTCTTATTATACATAATATACCTAGTCATAGTCACGATCTCAAGGAGAAAGGCTTGCTTCAACCATGAATATAACATGGGGATAGTTATTTTAATATTGAGATTGCAGGTTATACATTTATTTTAGAACCATTCTACGTTACTACATCGATCTCTAGGGATATTGTTGGAGATATTAACGGTTACTTATCTTTTGCTTAATGTGTGATATTCTTAGTGATACAATGTATTGGTTATTACTCCAATTGTTTTCTTAGGAGGTTATTACTTGATTTTTTTACTTAGGAGATTTTTTCTCTGAATTAACTAGATTGTATAATTACTATAGTTTAATTTATATATATCTGTGTGTGTGTGTGTGTGATATTGTATGATAATAATAATATATAGGATTAGTTTGAGTGTGCAACAATTTTAATTTAGTAATAAAACTGGAGCGAGTTTAACTTTCTAGAAAGAAGATAAAAGAATGTACCAAAAAAGTGGGAGAGATATAAGTTTTAATATCGTGTAAATATGTAGGGTGTAAATATGTAAGAATAAATTAGTGATAAATATAGGTTTTAATCCTCTGTAATATGTAAGATGTAAGATTAAATTAGTGAGAATATCTTTCAATTGTGTCTTTATAAGTGCTTATTTGCTTAGCAAGCTATCATCGATAAGTCACTTCAATGTGAAGGAAATCATTGCTGATTCTAATAATCATCAATAGTGGAATTCATTGTTTGAAGAGGTAGACATTTCTTGGCTTTGATAGATTTGGAATAAGCCAATACCATTCCAATGAGAAACAATGTGGCAATGGAAACTTTCCTTGGACAATGCATTAAAACTGGTAGGATCCCAGACAAGAAGAAATTTGGCGGCATTACCATAAGTGAACAAGAACATTTTAATAGATGAAAAATAACAATACTAGGAGCTGCATTGCTAGTTTAAAGATTGAGATCAGATGATAAGAAATAGAAAAGGGACCTCTAAATAACTTAAAGGTTGTGATCTACTCATTATTTCCTTTCGTGCAAAAGGTCATGTCTGACCTTTGGAAGGCAGGGAATAAAATTATACAGAATTGGCCCCACACGGTGTTATTCTTCATCCCACTTATTGACATTACCAAGCATGCCAAAAGTTATAAAGAGCAGGAGTTGGCTTTGTTTTGGCAGTATAACCCCATTCAACAACAATAAAGGTGAAGGTTTTTTCAGATAAAATAAATTGAAAAAACTTTCAAGTCAGGTTTCATCAAGTAAGAGAAAAATGTTATATATATCGTAAGCGAGAGCACATTACGATGCTTAAGTTGGGAAGTTTCTTCATTTTTAGTTTGCATTAGTGTGGTTATAAATTGGTTAGGTTAGACACAAAAGAAACCAAACCAACATAGGTAGGATACAAATATGATCCAAAACAACGTAACACTTCACCACCATGCTGTTGAGAATTATTTAGTTAGGTCAATTGCACCAAATGAATATTTCTAGTTTTCTCAATAGAGGTTTCTTATTCATAATTGGGTGTAACTGCAGAGGATCGAGATGTGACAACCAATTTCCTAAGTTGAGAGTCCAACTGGCTTATAATATTAGTGGAGGTCGAAGCAATCAATATACCATCAAAATATGGTCCCAATTTTAGGCATTGTAGATTAATTGATAATGAAGAAGCACTAAGAATGATATCATATAACATACTTGACATAAAATAAAGCCAATATCTTGGGAACATAATATGGCTTTATTCTCTGTAGCTTCCTCGACCATATTTATATCCATGGAAAAATGGTTTAGCAGAGATTGGGTGAACCAACCTTTGAGAAATAAGCTGGGAGTATTGGTCCTAATCAACCACTTATGTCACTTCCACTCATTATGTGATCAAATATGTCAGTAAAGGTGTCCTACTTAAAAGTAGAGAGGAGATTAGTTTTGATCTCTTGCTATAAACGAAACTGGAAGTGGTTTAGGAACATTCATGCCAAGGAAGCATAATCATTATAAAATGCTTTATCAAGTTCAATGTACCATTTAACAACTTCTATCTTTGGGATTTGTTGGAAGAAATTAAACTTGATACTATCATCCACAAAAGAGTTTGATGAATACCGTAAATGGTAGGTGGTGATGTTCTTGTTTAGCTTCTTTTTAAACTCTTCATCGAGTTTCTATATCATAAGGTAGTTGGACAAGCAATGTTCGCCACCGAGGGTCATGCCATATGGGTTTATTAGTGATTTTTTCCAAATTTAGAAATTTGAGTGATTATAGAAAAGGAATTTAGTTTTTGTGTAATGGTTTTCAAGGTAAAGATGGTCCCCAAAACAAACATTATGGTCCCCCCATAGTATAATTTCTAGAAGGATAATAATGACCATAGGAATTACTAGCCTAGATTATTGGACCCTTGGACTAGTCATAATAGAAAAAGGATTATTCCCTTGGGGACAAATCAACTCCCAGAAACATATATACTAATGGGATTATATCCAATAGTAGAAGTATATCACCATCATGAAAAAGCACCATCGTAAGTGGGGAAAACGATGGGAAATGCGATACTAGTAGGGAAATTGACCCCATATGGGTTAGCTCCTCCAAAGGCATTCAAACATCTATAAATTTCATTCCACCTAACAAAAAAATACCCAAAGGATCATATGGTCATATGAAAGCATTAATTCCCCATAGATAGACTAGGAATAGGTATATACCCCCTTGGAAGATTCCCTTTAGATGTTTGTCCCATACTAGAGATCATGATTGTATGAATGATGAAATTAGCTAGAAATGACCTAACTCTTCTAGACAGGCTCTATTTTTCCCCTTACCAAACACAAATATGGTAGGAGAGAGGGAAACAAATAAACAAGGGTAACTACTAGGGGTCACACAAGCAACTAGTGGTAGGCCCTAACATGTGGAAAGAGACATAATTAAAGTAGGAGGAGTGGACCCTATTACACTAACTAAAGGTGTTGAGCACATCATGCAAGAAATCAAAAATATATATGGTGAAGATGGTACCATCTCTCCCATGGTAAAAGAACCACTCTAACCAACCATTTGACGATAGAACAATGAAAAGGCTTGACTAAGTTAACACTCACTTGTACTGGTATGGGGTCAATAAGATTCATCAAAGGTTGGTTGATATTGTGTTGGTGTACTTTCATCTACCACTTTAAGCATGAATTGGTCTCCCCCTTGAACTAAGAATAACCCTCATGAGCTCAGTTTGATCTAAGCCCTATGATGATGGATTTATCCTACATCTCTTTTGTGATTGACCCTCCTCTTTAGGAGGGATATTTTGAAATATTTGAGATTGAAAAACATTTGGGTTATTCATGGTGAATATATATATAAATTTAATTAATTAATTAAGACATCCATATAGCCATTTAGACTTAGAAAAAATAAAACACACTATGAAAATTCTTGAGAGATGCAACTATCAAACCAACTATATAGGTACCCCTTGAAAAGAAAGACTCTTGAGGTTATTTAAATCCCCAAGTATTGTAGGAAAAACGACTAAGAAGTTGTTACACCAACCACCCTATACTAGCCTAGACCAACACAAGTGCCTTAACAGAGTTGAGTGTCACCCCTAAGGAGCATTAATATGGTGGTTGATGTCCCGCGCAGGAGTTGCAGGGACTTTTCACCTACAATCACCTATGTAATAGCTCTAAAGGTATGCCAATAAGGTAATGACCTCACAAGAAAATGACTAGAGGGACACATGTTGTCAGGACAATATGAATAGCCAAGGTAATTGATCCTAAAAACTCTTGATAGATTGCATACAACGAGCCTTGCTTCTCAAAATAACTCTATATGTTCACAATCCAATAAACACTGGTATGAAGGTATTGGGGCTATCACTCAACATATTCTTGATGTTCCCACATGCTTCACTCCTATGTGAGAGGAGATTTTTAGGAAGTGTTTGATGTGATAATGGATTTACATAGTTTAGTGGAAATAGTTTTAGTTTTGTAGCCTTGACGAGTGTCCTTTTGAAACTTCTTTCAATGATTTACACCCTTAAGCTAACATTGGTGCATAATAACCAAATATTTGATTTTATTTTCACTTTATCTTATGCTTTTTTTAATCCGAAGTACATAGTGTAATGTAGATGGTGTTCAAGAGACTCGAAACCAATCCAATACGTACATAGTGTAATGTAGATGGTGTTCAAGAGACTCAAAACCAATCCAATATGCAAGATATATGAAAGATATAATAACTTTTCAATTCAATGAAAACAAGCTAAAGAGAGGGTAGATAATTTGTTTTCCTTTTAATTGATCTACATCCAAGACTGATTGTCAAGCTAAAGAGAGGGTAGATAATTTGTTTTCCTTTTAATTGATCTACATCCAAGACATCAATTAGTGTAGATAAAGGAAAACAGGTTATTACCATGACACCAAGTTTACAATCATCTCAACCAACACCTATAAAATATAGAAAGGTTGAGAAATAAATGAAGAAAAAAGTCTCTCATTTTCATATGTTCCGTGAACTCCCATAGTATTAGTTTTACATTGTATATTTGTTAAAAAGACATATGTGCCACTCTTCTGTTTTTTAATTGTTGGGTGATGCTTTTGTATTTTGACATGTGATATGTTTTAAATAGTAATGGTTTTCTTTTTGACATATGGACAAACAAAAGGTTTCATTAATATCTTTTAAAAGATCCCTTTATGAATGACCATAAACATGGTTTCATGTTATCGCATTATGTTTATTAAATTATTATGTTTGGATTTCTAAGGGAGATGGAATAATTTTTCAACAATAATTCTATTCTTCTTCCTTGTTTTCTTTATTTATAAATGTTTTGAAATATTAATAACCAAAATAACTAAAGGAAGGAAGAATTATTGAGAAAGGGAAATATGTCCATCTCACGAGAGGTATGTTGAGGCTTTGAGAGCATCTTCTATTGTTTTTTATTCACACTTGATATTTTTGTGGGCTAATATCTTTGTGGACAATAGTTCTAGAGGTTGATAGGGAAGGAAAAGTATGGTTGGCTATTTGGTTATCTTTTTACCATTTTAAAATTTTCTAAGTTTTATTTCTACTTATTAGTCTCTAAATATATTTATCACTATTGGTGTATTTTTTCAATAAATTAAACTATCCATTGCATTGTATCATTGTATTTGAGGTGGCCAGGTATATTTTAAATATTTATTTAAATTAGTACATCCTCCTATGTATGTTGTAATATAGATTTCCTCCCAACTATATCCTAACCTAATTAAGTGGTTTTCAAACAGTCCCACAAATAACATGGTTTTCCTCTTTTCCTTTAAAAATATTTTTAAACTCATAGGCACTCATTAGATCCTCTAGAATAATTATCAATTCCCCATATAAAGAGAACATGATTCTCATTTACATATTTAGTATATTTAGGTTTCTAAATAAAGGAAAATAACTCTCATTTACATCTTTATTTTCGGAACCACCACTAGTAGCAACAATTTTATATGTTAATCCACGCACTAAGATCCCGTCTAATATTAATCGATAAGCCTCACACCAAACACTTTTACTCTTGAAAATACCAAAACTAAATAAAGGCGAATAACTCTCATTTACATCTTTATTTTTCAAACCTCCACTAACAACAACCATTTTACCATTAATCCACACACTAAAGTACCATCTAATATTAATGGATAAGCCTCACACCAAACACTTCTACTCTTGAAAAAAAAAATAAGCCTCACACCAAACGCTTCTACTCTTGGAAAAAAGACTATTAAAATAATTTTTGTAACAAAATACAAAATATTTAATATAGAATAATTGTTCTACGTTCCTATAGGCAAAGTAGCATCTACCCAAAACCTATTTGACGTAATACTTCAGTTTAATCAGGGCTCTCAAAGATCATGGACAACGATGGTTTGCATCAAACTATGAAGAGCTCGAGAAAACTGTTTCAGTTTTGAATCCTACCTAGTGAAAGAAGATCCAGAGGGGTATCATGTTTGTGGTCCAATGAAGAAGGACGAAAGAGTTAAGGAGGCTTGAGCTCGAGTGGTCACGCTTTCTTGTGACATCCAGAGAATGCCTTGAGGCTTTGCTAAGGGTTTATGGGCCAAAACCTAGATCTGGGTGAGGCATGTGTATCCATGACTTTCTTATGGTTTCAGGATCAACAAAGACCTACATTGATTAAGAAAAGAGGGAAGAGATGTGTTAGGTTTTGAGACAGAACAATCTGATTAGTATTATAAAAGGATATACTAATGCAACAAGTTGTTTTCTAAATGGGAATCGAAAGTCTCACAAAGATGTTGTAAGGTGACTAGTGGTAAAAAAGGCTATGGATCTTTGGATTTAAGGTGATTGCAAGGTTAATCTTTGGAAATGCAATTATATATTAATACATATTAAATATCGGATTGTTTTATGGATCTTTGGATTTAAAGTGATGCAAGATTATTCTTTGGAAATGCAACTATATATTAATATATATTAAATAAGGGATTGTTTTAAGGTTTCATGACAGAAAAGTCTGCCTAGTATTATGAAAGGATATACTAATGGAGCAAGGTGTTTCTACATGGGAATCAAAAGTCTCTCAAAGATGTTGTAAGGTCATTGGTGGTAAAAGAGGTTATGGATCTTTGGATTTAAAATGATTGCAAGATGAATCTTTGGAAATGCAATTATATATTAATACATATTAAATAAGGGATTGTTTTAGTTTTTTTATTTTTACTTTGATTTATGTAAGAAAAGTAGTTTATCCATATTTTTAAGAAATTAAGAAAGAAATATGTCTATCATGTGGGTCATAGTAATATTTAAAGTTGAGGCAATAAATATTGACATATTGTGATTCTATTAATACAATTTTTTTTCAATATATAAAAGAGTAATTGTATAGTTTTTTGGAAATTGTTTGTTCTTCACATTTCACAAGATAATTGTGAAAAAAATGTTGAAATAAAGAACCCAATTATTCAAAATGATCATGGAAAATTTTAGGGGCTAATATTCATATTTGGACTAATTTTCTGTTGTTTAATTTTTTTATTTTTTTTGCCACTTTCCATTTTTTCTAAAAATAATCAGCCCAAGTTTTATGATATAAAAATATTTTACCTTAAATATCACCATAATTGTATAGATAATATATATAAAAACATAATAGATCTGATTTTTTTACAAAGATATCACCAAATATTTTATAGTTTTCATTTTAGGGAATAGAAAGATTCCTTGATGTTTCTAAACTTTAAGATAATTTTTCATCCTTAAAATTTTCCCAAAAAATGATTAGTAGAAAAACAATTATGGGATTATGTAGTTTAGAAATATCCATGTAACTCTTAGCTAAATAACCCTAGAACTAGTGGATGATGTGACTAAGAAAATGGATGTGGTATCGCAAATTTGTGTTTTAATAATACAACATATCAATAAATGGAGATATTTCATCTTCGTTGTTGATCGAGAAAAAATTAGATGCAATGGAGATGGATGTGATCATATTGATTGATTACACATAAATGTGGGTGGTATTTTGTTCATCCCTAAATGTTATCTTTAAATATTTTAGTCCTTTGAATTTTTAATCAGCGGTATGTGTGGAGGGCTCTCATCTTAAAATATAAAAATGTAGCATAAAGAAAAGTGTTTAAAACTAATTAACTAATGTAATCCTTGCAATGTTGAGTTGAAGGAAATAATGAAAACATCTCAATATGTTAGGTCCCTATAATACTAGTGATGCCCCCATTACTATTGTAGTTCTATCCTTCATTATTCTTGTTGTGCCCCTATTGTCCCCATATTGTTTTTACTGTGCCCCATAGAATCCCTCTATTGTTATTTTTGTGTCTTTATATTATTATTGTTAGGTCAGCTTGGTTATATTGTGAACCATTAGACTCCTATATAGAAAGGAGGTTTTGTCATTTGAATCATCCAAGAAT
The DNA here is from genome assembly GCA_000404065.3 of Pinus taeda. Taxonomy (NCBI): domain Eukaryota; kingdom Viridiplantae; phylum Streptophyta; class Pinopsida; order Pinales; family Pinaceae; genus Pinus; species Pinus taeda. Next base: position 17,236 of record APFE030228119.1, read on the forward strand.
TGTTTATTAGTGTAATGTAAAGGAGGCTGCCCCCTTGAAAAGGTTGAATTATAAGGCATTCAACTATCTTTTCTATCTTTTTGTGAACGGGTTTCATAACATTTGGTATTAGAGATTTCAATTCTAGGGTTTCGCTGCTCCAAACAGGTCATCGTGGCATTTGCACTATAACTTTTTTTCTGTGACATTTCAGATGCTAAAAGAAACATCCATTTGGGATAAAATTATTATGAACCTCGGGTTTTAATTTTAGAGCTTTTCATGCTATATTTGCGGAGATATGATCTGAGGAAGTTGGCCTTTTTGCAAACTCCCAAATTTCATTCCAAACAGGTAACCTAGGGAAAATCGTCATAACTTTTGTTTTGAGCATCAGATTGAAATTTCGTAAGAAGCTACAGAAAGAAGACAGATTGTAGTTGCCTGTGTATATTTTTCAGATACTAAGGTCGAAACAGTGACACATGCCACTTCAGACGAGTTCACTCTTCTGGAAAGGTCTATAATCAGGTCATCTTGGGAGATTGTGTATAACACTGCCTTCGAGAATCTAAATTTGATCAGACTGGTGGCATTGGAAAGAGGACATAGAAGGCTACTATAGGACGCAATTTTACAACTGAATGATCCTAAATTACAGAGATACATCAGATTCGATATCAAGCTCCCATGAAGTGAAAAAAGGAATAGTAAAGCATTATTATCGGTAATTGATGCCCCGAGGAAAGAAAATGCAAACACCTAGTAAGCAACCTGAAAACTCTAGCATGACCCATGAAGAAGAGGAAGAAATGCAACATGATATATCAAAATTATGAGATCATGTGCAACAAATTTCACTTGCATAAAATGTAACAGAATCTAAGATGGATGGTTTAAAGAAAGACGTAGAAGCTAATATGAATGACGTGGAAGCTAAGATGGATAGAATGGAAGCTAAGATGAATGGCATGGATACTAAGATAAATGGTATGGATGATAAGATGGAATAATTGAAGATAAAATTGAATAAGTTGCTACAAGAAATGGTCACTAATGGTGAAAGGGTGGTAAAGGAAACTCATGATGAGAACAAATGAAATGTTAATCATGATTTCATAGACTCTAATGTCGGATTGAAGACCTACCATATTCCAAAAATTGATATGAGGAAGTTTGATGGCAAGGATTCTGCAACATGGATACTACAGATGGAGCAATTTTTTGATCTCCATAATGTGCAAAACACACAAAAGATACGTATTGCAACTTTATATTTGGAACCAAATCAGTTTGTATGGTATCGATAGCCTTGCTGTCATAAACAAATTGTCACTTGGGTAATTTTTATGGAAGAAATGATAGCACATTATGAGGATACAAAAAACAACACCTTTTTTAGCTAATTGATAAGTCTCAAACAAAAGGGTTAAATGATGGAGCACATTAAGCAGTTCCAAAAATTGAACATAAGGGTCAAAGATATTCCAGACGAGTATAGGATCAATGTGTTCATAGGGACTTTAAAGGATAATATCCAACATGAGGTTTTCCTTTGGGAACCTGATTCATTAGAGAATGCATTCAGGTTAGCAAGAAAAATTATGGCAACCAGGAAGCCTACCACTCATAACTATAAAGATGGAACAGTTGTTTCCCCTAGCCTTCCACAACCTGTAAGGTTGACACCACAACAATTCGAAGAAAAAAGAGCAAAAGGGATTTTTTATAGTTCTGATAGAAAATACACTAAAGGTCATAAGTGTGCTGAGAAGAAATTATTCTACATAGATTGTGAAGAGGAAGAAGAAAAAGAATAAGAAAGGTCAAAAGAAGAGGATACACTCCAGGAACAAAGCCTAGATAAAGAAGAAATGAATCCGACCATATCTTGTAATGCATTGGCTGGAATTACCACTCCTCAAACCATCAAAGACAGAAGGACATATCAAGAAGAAAAAGGTAATAGTGTTGATTGATTCAGGAAGTACCCAAAATTTTATTCATTGTAAGATAGCAAAAGAATTGAATTGCTTCCAATATCCAACACCAGAGTGTCAAGTGATGGTTGCAAGTGGACGAACGATAAATTTCTTTGGAAAGTGCCATAATATCAAGCTATCCATGGGAGAATATGTATTGAATAGCCCAATGATTTCCATTCCAATGGGAGGTGCTGATGTTGTACTAGGAGTCCAATGAGTACAATCTTTGGGTACAACAGGTTTTAATTTTCAAGAACTTTTCATGAAATTTTCTGTGGAAGGAAAGGAAGTTGAATTAAGGGGTATTGCAAGGAAACTAGGAAAGATAATCAGCTCTAATGGTATGACAAAACTTCTAAAAAAGGAACAACGAGGTGTAATTGCACAATTATGTTCATTAGATGTTTCCACATCGAAATCATCTATTTCTCTAGAACTCCAAAAAGTCTTGGACAATCATTCCAAGGTATTTAAGACTCCCAAAGGTCTCCCACCTATTCATTATCATGACCATGCTATTCATATGATTCCAAGAAGTGTTCCTCAAAACATCAGGCCGTACAGATATCCCTATGCCCAAAAGAGTGAAATTGAACGTATGGTTGTAGCAATGCTAGAGGATGGTATAATTCAACCTAGCCAAAGTTCTTTCTCTACTCCAGTAGTATTGGTGCACAAGAAGGAGGGATCATGGCGCATGTGTCTGGATTATATGGAGCTCAATAAGCTCACTATTAAGGATAAGTTTCCCATTCCTATCATTGATGAATTATTGGATGAATTTCATGGATCAATTTACTTCACCAAGTTGGACCTTTGTTCAAGATATCATCAAATTAGAAAAAAGACGAAATACATTCCGAAAACAGCATTTGGAACTCATGAGGGTCACTATGAATTTTTGGTCATGCCTTTTGGCCTTACCAATGCACCTTATACATTTCAAGGTTTAATGAATTCCATTTTCAAACCCTTCCTTAGAAAATTTGTGTTAGTATTTTTTGATGATATACTAATCTACAACAAGTCTTGGAAGGATCATGTTTAACATGTTGACAGGGTGCTACAACTATTGGAAGAGAAACAATTATATGCAAAAAGATCGAAATGTTTCTTTGGAGTACAAGAGGTGGAATATCTGGGTCATATTGTATCTCATGAAGGAGTTAAGGTAGACCCTAGAAAAATTAAAACAATTAAGGAATGGAAAATCCCCACATCCATAAAGCATCTGCGAGGATTTCTCGGGTTGACAGGGTATTATCACAAGTTTAATAAGAATTATGGGAGAATAGCAGCACCTCTAACAACATTATTGAAGCAAGATGCATTTTCATGGACTCCAAAAGCAAAAAAGGCCTTCGAACATCTTAAAGAGGAAACGTACCAAGCACTGGTCTTAGCTACACTGGACTTCACAAAAACTTTTATTGTCAAATGCAATGCTTCAGGAAATGGAATTTGTGTTGTTTTAATGCAATATGAAAGACCCATTGCTTTTGAAAGTCATCCAATCAAGGGAAAGTATTTACAAAAATCTATTTATGAGAAGGAAATGTTGGTAATACTACATGCACTTAAGAAATGACGACCCTACCTAATGGGAAGACACTTTAAGGTAAAGAAGGATCATGA
>APFE030228119.1:32325-43051 GCA_000404065.3 Pinus taeda
AATCAAGCTGGTAGTCCCGATTTTGGGATCCAGTGGGAAATCTCTGTGTATATGTGTTTTATGTGTTATGCTCTCGCATTTTTATGTGATTTAGAATTCGTATGAAGGTAATTTCTGTACGGGGTTAAAACCTACACTTCGTGTTTAAAGTTTAAGTAACCAATTGTAAAATCAATTAAATATTGATTCACCCCCTCTCAATATTTATAATAATTAGAATCAAAGAAGGTCCTTCATTGAAGCTTAGCCTCTTGAAGGAAGATCTGTATCATTTATAGTTGAGTGGTGGAGACTGCAGTTAAAAGATAAGATGACCAATGATTTGAAGGAAGATGTTAATTCCCTCAAATACAAGCTTCAACCAGTGACACAAGATAGGGATATAACCACAGGTATGTCTAATAGTCTTTATAGGGAACATGTAGACCTAAAAGCAAAGAATATGAGGTATTAAAATAATTGAAGATATGCCATATATGATGTCATCTAGAATGAAGCCTAAATTAAAAATATACAGAGATCATAAAAGCATCATGAACTTGATGAAGAAAAGAAGGGAGTGGATCATCTCATAAACATGTTGTAAGAAACAAATGAGAGTTAAAGCACCCTAACAAGCCAACCCAAGTAAAAGGAGAATCCAACTAAATGAAACAAGCAAGATAATGAAATTGGCAAGCAAATCATAACCATGAAGAGGGAACTTGAACAAGCCGAAAGGACTAAGGATGTCTTAAGATGTCAAATGAAGCATAAATAAGAAGAGTGCATGAGCCATGAGCAGAAAATCATCACCTTGAGAGTTGAAGTGGAAAATCTAAATTAGTAATGAATAAATTCCCAGGTCTTACATGACATACTCAATTGTTAGAGATCATCACTTATCAATATGGATCTTGGATATGTTGTTGAGTTTTGATGTTCCAATTATAGAGAAAAATCACATGGAAAAGAATAAAAGAATCCTCATGAAGAAGAGAAGGCACATGTAAAGAGGAGAACCCTCATGAAGAGTAACCACGATTCAAGGAAGAAAAGAAGCCTCATGATGAAATGAAGGCTCATGAAAGAAAGTTTCATGCCAAAAGTGGAGAGAAATCTAAACTAAAAGTCCTACACAAATCAACCAACACTAAAAATTGGAATACCATTACCTCGAGAAATCAAGATGATGCAATCATAACCCAAAATAATTAAAAAACATTCCGATGTGAAGAGCAACAATTCCTTGGATATTCTCAAAGGCAAGGTACCTTTAGCATATCTTCATCTTATACTCTAGGTACTCAGGCATATTCCATAGTTATTGTTATGTGTGTTCTAACTATGCAAAGAAATTTTTACATTAAAGGGAATATAGAGGGAGTATCGATAGAGGCTATTATCAAAGAATTAGGAGCATATTTTCGGAAAGACAAGACAAAGACCCATATGCTTATGAAAATAGAAGTTACAACAATGTTTCTCCATTATTAACACCAAAAATAGAGTGTGATTTACGTCATAATTTAGGCCATTTTTCATGAGATTGTAGATGCATCTTGACATAGACTCTACAAAACTAGGAAGGTCAGACATTCATGAGGAAGGAAGACAACACCACTAGTTTTTGGCAGAGGCAACAAGTTTCACAATGACTGCTTGTAAATTTGGAAGGTCATAAATATGGAGATAGGGGGAGTTGGATGACAAGATTAAATGATTCCATAGAAAAATTCATTGTTAAGGGGATCCTATGTATTGGAACATATGATGTAGCTGAAAAGCACCTTGTCAGGGGCAACATGTAGAGATGATGTAACAAGTAAGGATGTTGTCAAGGGGAGTCACATCACTTGAAGATATTTTCAAGGGCATGTTAGCCACCTTTTGCCATTGATTTCAAAGGGGGAGAGAACCTTGGAATAATTAAGGGAGAGAGATAGATGCATGATGAAACATGCCTTCCCATGCTAGTTGTGTTGACATTAATAATAAAGGGGGAGATTGTTGAGTATGTTTTCATTGATGTCAAGAAACAAATGCAACACGAGTAGGAAGTGTAGGATGAGGTGCAGACACAGATGCATGATGATTATGCATATGAAGCCCAAGGATGAACCTATAGATCTAGTGTAGTCTGATGATGTCTCCAATGCTAATGATGTTGCATAAACCTTAGCTATAGGATGAAAAGCTAACGCTAGGGTTTGGATCCCTTTAAACCCATGATGTAGGTGATGATGATGTAGATTTATGTGATGATTTGTTAAGATCATTGTTATTGTTTATGACCACAATTTTGTAGTTGGATTATGTAGGTTGATGAAAACCTAGCCACATGATCAATACCTAGCTCTAGGGTTTCGCTTCCTTTGAAGTCGATAACACCCTTCAATTGTTAAATTTTTTTGGCTAGAAGACCATTGAATTTGTCTTAAAGACCCTCACCATTTGATTCTCCTGATTCTGAGACCTTTGACAGTGTGTGGAGAATCTTGGGGGCCTTCATGGTTTGACAGAAAATCCTAGTCGAAGTTATGCACCCAATTTTTGGCTTAAAGTCCCAAGGGTTATTGAGGTTGCGTCATTAAATGAATGATGTTGCATTTTCCTTCATCCCTAAGTATTGATGAAGTGCAATCAAAATAGGTGTAATGACATGGTTGCATAATTGATGTGGCCTCAACATGTTACTGTTGTGGCATTATATTACAAGCTAGACAATGGTGATATCTTTTATATTATTAAAAGGATATTATATGATCCAAAATAAGTGAGAAACGTTTACTCAAAAATACAAAGCGACATCCTAAAATATTTTATTTACAAATGAATTTAAAATTCAGATTCCAAAATCATTTTCCCTCTAATATTAGGATGTATTGCTACCCTAGATGCTTACCCAAAGTCTATATAAGCCAAGAATTTATGATCCATAAGAGCATGAAATTATTTCGACTTCTCTCTATGATTTTCTTCCCATATTGATGGGTTTTAACAAGAAGAAATGGTTTTTGGGCCATCATCTCATTAGGACTCATTACTCCTTCCAGACAATGGTTTTGTCCTTATTTTTTTTCTAGATGTACTCCTACGACCAAAAAAATCTATAGTTGTAGCATAACTACAATAACTATTGTCTCTCCTGAAGATTACAAGAAGAAACTTTCGTTTCTCTATATATTGTTGAAGATTTCCTATGAAACACAAATCTTTGAGTTCATGATTTGATTGTAGGATTTGTGGAGGAGTGTCAAGTCTATGGAACAATGAAATTTATCACAACTAGTTTAGCCCTAAGGTTTGAAAACCTTTTTTGGAGTAGGGAAGAAGTCTTCGATTTGTAGTTCAATATTTTAGGACATAAAAGAAGTTTATTTTCTTGTACATGGGTTCCATAGGTTTTTTCATGCGACATCAAATTTGGCATTGCAATTTTTGCCACCCTTCTTGTGTATAATTATTATGTCTCCATTCATTAATTGACTTTGAGCAACATAAACTACTTGATCTTCATTTTTTCATATCTAAGGTGTGGGTAAGATTGATATCTCCTATGGCCAATAACATGTGGCACATCCTTTGTGATTTATGACACCACCTATGGTCTACTTAAAGACATCTTGTATGGCTTGACCATTACAATATGATTGTGTTGTGACCATTTGACTTACAGTAAAAAATTTAAAAGGAGGTAGGGTAAGTAACAAATCTAGTACTGGCACGTTGATGTTTTTTGTAGTAGAAAGACATGTGTACTATGTAAGGTCCTTTTGAAGATGGAACCTATGAGTGAGTAGATTTTTGCATCAAAAGGAGGATCAATATGCACATGTGCGTGAATCTGAAAGAAGCTTGTAGCATACTTACCTAGACATACTTATGTATGGAGAAACTTACGTAGCAGGAGTTCTTGAGTCTTCATGCACAAGGTTGAGGTTAATATTTCTAGTGAACATAAGTAGTTTATGTTCCCATATGTGCTAACAATATTATGAGAGAAATGGTCTTGAAGATGAAGTCATCGACGTCATCAATAGTTGGTATGTCCATAAAGAATATTAGTGCCATAAATATTCTTGTGATCTTGAAGCCTTATGAAGAGAGAATAATTTGATCATCATAGATCTAAAAGGGTTTGAAATATTTCTCGAAAGATATATCATTTCTTCTATGCATATTTTGATATGACCTGATTGAACTCCTATGTGAGATCATATGCAGTCTAAGCTATAAATAATAAAGGGTTTTGACATCATTGATCCTTTTGGCTATTCTACAATCACTGAACAATTCCGAGTGTGGAAATAAATGACTAAGAAATAACTTCCTAGCTTACTATAAATCTAAAAGTTATTGATGAAGTTCCACTAACATGTAGAGCTATTTAGGCTACCTATTACTAGGGTTTAATCACACTATTTATGTAACTTAGGGGTTCATTGTTCATACCTTATGTAAGGTTTGCTACATCCTTTTCATATTCTTGGAAGATTTGATGCATATCCTTATCATTTTTCTCCATTAACACGGATCTAATATCTAGTAAGATAATGATAATTGAAAAAAAGTAAGTTGGGAGCATACCTTGATAGGCTTAGTGTTTTCTTCTAAGGTAATGGTTGAACAAAGTATGGTGGCCAAAAATATATCCTTGTTAAGAAACTAGGGAACATAATCTATAGTAGGGTTGATGATATGATGGCCAGTAAAGATTTGTTAATATAGGATGATTCATTACGGAAGATGAATTGATGAGGCCTGATGCACCAATCAGAGGTGCTGATCCAATATTCTTTATTTGCTGGAAAAATCACAAGCTTATGCATAAAGAAAGTGACTTGAAAAATTGTCTAATGGTGATGAATCTAGAATTATAGAGATGTATGAATATGATGTATGGATATTGATAGTTGCAGTGACTCAGTAATCGTGTTGATGAAAGTGATGGTGACTCAATATAATAGTGACTTGTTGAATGACAATAGTAGTGACCTTGTATACAAGTAAGCTAGTGACAACAATGTTAGTAGCAATCATAGAAGGTGTACAATAGTATTCAAAAGAGTTGATTTGTACTATGGGACTGAATACCCCTTCAAATTATATATGTAAACTCTTCTGACACCATTGGGGAATATTCTACTTCTACCCGGCTCAATGTTAAAGTTGTATGTAAACCATACATAATGCAAATCTTGTTTGGGTGACTTGTTTTGTGTTCAGTTGATGTTATTATTCTATATTGACTAAATCTATGAATGTTTAAAATTTAACTAACCAATTACAAAAGTAACGAAATATTTATTCCCCAACCCACACTCCCCCGCACCACACCCCCCTTTTTTTTATTTCCTACACTTGGAATCAAAGCAGGTCTTTCATTGAAGCTTAGCCACTTGAAGTTAGATCTGTAACTTTTAGAGATGAGTTGTGGATATTGTAGTTGAAGATAAGATCGCTGATGATTTGAAGGAAGATGTTAGTTCCCTCAAATGAAAGCTTCAAGTAGTGACATGGGATAGGGATATGGCCACATGTATATATAATAGTCTTTATAGGGAACATGAAGACCTAAGGCCGAGAAGAGGAAGTATTACAATAATTAGATATATGCCATATATGATATCATACGTCTTAAAGATCAAATTAAAAATGTACGGACATCAAAAAAGGATTCAAACTTGATGCCAGAAACGGGGAATTTAATCATATCAAAAACATGTTAGATGAAATAAACAAGAGAGGAAGCACACTGACAAGATATCTCAAGGAAAAGGAGAATCCAAATAAATGGAACAAGTGAGATAAAGAAATCGGCAAGAAAATCACTACCAAGAAGAGGTAACTAGAAGAATCCAAAACAATTGAGGATGTCTTAAGAAGTCAGATGAAGTGGAAGGAAGAATATTTCATGAATCATGAGAACAAAATAGTAAGCTTGAGAGCTAAAGTGGACAAGTTGAATAAAAAATTGAGAAGTTCACATTTCTTTCGTGGCATTCTTAATTTCTATAGATCGCCACTTATCAAGACAAATCTTGGATATGTTAGTGAATCGTCATGCTCTAATGATGAATAATAACCACATGTCAAAGAAGAAAAGAAGCCTCATGAAGAAGAGCAACCACATGTCAAAAAGGAGAAGCCTATTTCTAGGAAAACTAGTATTCCTAAAAAATGCTAGCCTTCTAGGTTTAGTAGCTACCCTAGAAACAAGAACTTAAAGCAATTCAATGATTTCTTCTATGTGTAATAGATAAGAGAAAGATAATGCAACCAACATGGAACTTCCACTTAATCCCTTGCTTGATCTCTATCCCCTTTGACAGATCTTGCAACTCCTCCCCATACTTAACATGCTTGGAGAGTACCTGCACAAGTACATTAACAAAGAACCATCAAAGCATTGTGATCTGTTACAACATAAACATTACAGAATCAGATATATAATGAACAAATGATAGCATTCACAATTGCACAATCATATTGAAGAAAACTTGAAGAGCTTTATTAATGGAAAGGAGAATTACAACTTAGTTGTGTGATCCAGCATCATCCTCCCAGCTTCAATCCTTCTTCACCTCATGAAATAGCAAGATCATACCAACAAGACAATACTCTTTCCTCAATTACAAACTATCAGCACTTCCTTGCAATTCACAATATTCTATCCTCTAGATCTCTTGGATGAGGGATCCATTTATAGATATTTTCAAGGGTGTGAGTCATCCATGGGGTTTGATTAGTGTCATTCCACTTGTTGCAATGGGTTCCACAAGAGAAGGGATTGGAGATTTTCTTAGATCCCTTATTCATCCTTGGGTGAATTCAAAGAGGCAAGTGGCACAGGAGAAGCTTCTAGAAGATTCCATGAGCAACCACTTAGAAAACTATCATGGAGATTTGTCCATCCTCACCCATCGCACCCTAAAGAAGGCCTAAATAGTATGAATTACACCCTGGTAGTGTACCATTCAGTATGCATCACACTTTGCCAGTGGAGCAATCAATATGGTTCAATTTAGGCAATTTCTGGATGGTTTCTCAGATGGAACTTTTGGGGAATTATGTATTCAGGTGACTATGTTATTTTAGGGTATGAAACAACTATTTTAGGGGTTGATGAGCCCTAATACATCAAAATATAACTTGGATTTGATGTGCCCAAATATTTCTATAACATTTGCCCCCTAAAGCATGAGGTCATAAATATTCATGTCGGGTGAAATGCTTTATCATGAGGATCCAAAGTTTCGAACTGGAAGGTGACCTACATAAGTTACAATACAATACATCATCATAATAAGATTTTCATGATCCAGTTGAGCGAGGCATTCCCATGCTCAGCTTTATAAATTTCATTTAATGTACATAGATTATATAGTCGTCTGCAGATATAGAATCGTGATTCTACAGATATAGAATCGCAATCCATGGTTAGGATGATCATTTGTGTAGAGCCTTTGTACATTTGATGTTTTTATATCCCTGAATATATTACAGCTCGGATGGATGAAGCTAGATATGGGGTCTTCAAACTCGTTCAATCTTCACTCGATGTACAAGTTAATCCATGTAAAGAGATGTTCTGAAGTCAAACATGGAAAGACATCGCTTGATTACCAGCCAATGATGTGAGTTGTTAATAGGCGCACGAGGAATCATCGATAATGATAATGATCCTCAAGGTAATATAGTACAATTCACATGGTGTGAATACATGATCTGGTGTCGAACACCACGAAAAAGCTTTTAGTCAAAGGCCATTGATGTTAGCCTGTCGATGAAAGTGAGAAACTTGCCATTGATGTATGCAAGCTTCAAAGCACTGAAAGGGTTGTTTCTAAGTCAACTTCTTGGATAATGAGCTGATGTCATCAAGAAGCAACTCGTCGTAGGAGGGCCTTAATGTATCCCACATGTACGACACGAAACATAGTGAATGATTTTTGGAGGTGAAAAATGAACTGACGAGATAAGGTTCAGGAATGGTGGTCATGAAAAAATTAAGGTTGGTGGTATTGTAGTGTGTGAGACATTAACTGGATGGTGGTTTCTCAACTAAATGACTTGTCTTGAACATGTCAATGACACTGAGATGAATTGGTAGCGTTAACCCCAAAATATGGATGGTATGAAAGACCAATGGTGTGATGACTGGTAAACAGAATAACCCAACCCAACTCAATAATGGAGACGAAGTGAAAGTGTCATGTTCTAGGGTCACTTTCTACCATAATTTCTTCAAGTTTTTTGCCTTTTTCCCTAGTCATTGCTGACCAATACCTCTTTATTTTTTTCAAGCTTGAGGAGGATAACATATGCTTGTTCTATAATTTTCCCTTCGGGAGAACCTGTCGCTATTTAATGTTTTAATGAGTCTAGCGATAGTGAAACTTGGTCTCATCTAGATGGACAAGTTTGTCGCTATTGTTTTAACGAGTTTAACGACAAGGATAACTCAATCCTTTTCATGTTTAGAGAGTTTTAAAAGGGACGAAAAGAAAAATCCACAAGTTATTTTTTGTAAAATAATTGCTCAGGTCTGAAAAGGGATAAAATAATACAGGGGGGATGATATTTCCAATACTTTAACGAGCTAGAAAAGACAAGCACTCGATGATATTTTCATGTTTAATGAGTCTAAAAAGGGTTTAAAGAGGACTCTATTTTGATAAACAAGTGGTGTCTAGGGTAGCAATTGGTTCCGATGATGTTGTAACATCTCAAAACATGTTCATTTATGTGAAGAGGTTGGGTAATAAGAGCACTCATTGCAATTGTTCCTCAAAAAGTGTAAAACAACCAAGTGAAACTGTATGATTGGCCAAGGAGACGGTGGTGATGGAATGAAACAACCAAGTCTCATTTGATAAAAGAGGCTGATAAAATGGCAATCACAAGGGTTAAAATGAAAATGGGTTCATTTTTAGACAAGCTTCAACCATAAGGAACTATGCTTGGATTTAGTTTCATGTTTACACAAGCTTGAAATGAAAAACAATGCTTGGATTCAGTTTCATTTTTCTTTAACGAGGTTTACACAAGATAACGAACTATCCTCGAACCCTTGGTTTCATTTTGTAACGAGGTTGACACAAGATAATGAACTATCCTTGAGCTCCCTAGTACATGATGTACAACATCATTGAGTTGATCATCAGTTGATGTAGGTATGGAACGGGTTGCCACATAATTAACCCATGGCGAGGATGATACTGTTGATATAAGTGGACCATTTATGGATGATGATTGACTTGGAGCTATATTTGGACAAGGAAATGAAAGTTGGTCAATGGTGACAAAATTTCCTTCATGCAGGAAACACATCACTCGGAAGAGTGTTGAGACAATAGCTTCCATGTTATAAACATAGTCATGCCCAAGAAGTAAATTGTAGTCTAAAGGTCCTCGGACTACCATCACGTTCAGATAAATGGTCTTTCCTCCTGAAGTAATAGGTAACTTAGGAAGGATCCCTAATGGTTGATTGGTTCCTCTATTAAAGCCCAACAAATTATGTGTAACAAGCACAAGCGATGGCGAACCAAGCACTTTCCAAGTTGAAGTAAGGATACTCATTGATGCACCTTCATCTATAATAGTGCTAGATACAATCATTTTACAAATTTGTACTATGATTTGGAAAGACACATAAGAAGAAAGGCGAGATCCCACTAGTCGATTCCAATCAAAGGAAGTGACTAGATTACTTGGAGAGGGTACCGTAGAAATGGCAGAATTAACCCCTTGAGTTACAAGAACTAGAGGGTTTTCCTCTTGTCTTGATGGAACAAATGGATTGACCTAAGCTCATTAGAATCTGAAGTAACAAAAAGAACTTGAGCAATATCATTTTCAGTCTCGTTGGAAAAGGTACAATTTGTTGAAGATGAAATCAACTCAACTTTTGCCTCAACCTATTGATTTGGGTCGAGTATAGAGTCATTGGATTCACTCCCAGAGAGAGTGGTTTCAACCGATAGTTGATTTTGGCCAGTCAGTTCATCAAATAGTGAAGGATTTAAGGGGAGTTTCTTGTAACAAGATGGAAGTCGTTGCGGTCTGTTGTGTGTGGAGCATGATTGTTCAGAGGTCTTTGTTTCAGCCGGATGTATACCCCAGGATGTTTTGTACACCCCTCCATGCAGGGGGGGTGCGGGGGGGACTTGTCAATCTGAGCCGTTCATTATGTGGATGATCTGACGGTAGAACTTATGTTTAGTTTACGGTTTTTTGCCCTAGAAGGCAACCCCTCTCTTTGTAAGAGGGCATTGTATTTTGAGGCGGTGATAGATGTGTATTCTGTGTGTGAGCAGGAAATAGAGAGGTGAGACTGTGAGAGAAAACAAAGGATATTACAGTGGCTTTGCTGTAGGTTGTGTCTCTTCATTTTGCTGGATAATAGAAAGGAAGGACTGGCTATTCGAGGTGGACGTAGCCCAAACTGGGTGAACCACGTATATCTGTGTCTCTCTTGTTTTGTGTGTTTTGTGTTTCTGCAATATTTTATGTGTTCTATTGCTGTGTAATATATAATTTCCTAACAACTGGTATCAGAGCCGAAGGTCTATTTCGTTGATAAACTCGCAGGAAAGAAGGGTTCCTAGTTCGAGTGGGAGTAATGGCGAAAAATGGTAAGTTTAGGGTCGAGAAATTTAACGGCCAAAACTTCTCGCTATGGAAGATGCAGATGGAAGATTATCTGTATCAGAAAGATCTATACCTACCATTGGGTGGA
>APFE030228119.1:43142-63415 GCA_000404065.3 Pinus taeda
ACTTTAAAGTTTGATGATGTTGTCGGTGCTATCCTTAGTGAGGAAATGTGACGGAAAAGCTCCGGTGAGACATCGGGAAATGCTTTGAGTGTAGAGTCTAGAGGAAGAAAAATGGAAAGAGGAAAGAGCTCAGGATATCGCAGTAAATCAAGGAGAGGTAGATCCAAGTCCAGATCGGGGATAGTGTGCTGGAAATGCAGAAAGAAAGGACACCTAAAGAAAGACTGTAGATCTCGGAACGGAAAAGAAGGAGATTCACAGCAAGAAAATAATCATGAAGCAAATGTGACAGGTGAGGTGTTACAAGATGCTTTGATTCTTTCTTTCGAAAATATTACTAATTCCTGGGTGGTAGATTCAGGAGCCTCATTCCATGCCACACTTGATAAGAAATACTTTCATGACTATGTTCAAGAAGATTTTGGACAAGTTCGTTTGGGTGATGATAAACCCTGTCAAATTGTTGGAATGGGTAAGGTTCTTGTAAAACAACAGAATGGAAACCAATGGCTACTAAAGGAGGTAAGGCATGTTCCAGATCTAAAAAAAAATCTGATTTCAATAGAGCAGTTAGGTGGCGAAGGTTGTGTGACAACTTTCATAGATAAAGCTTGCAAGGTCACCAAAGGAGCCCTGGTAATAGCAAAAGGCGAAAAGGTTGGTACATTGTATTTATGCAATGGAATTTCTAACTCTGTTAATGCTTTAACTTCCAAAGGAGCAGATGCAGCATTATGGCATCATAGGCTTGGACACATGAGTGAAAAAGGGATGAAGATTCTTCACTCAAGGAATTTGTTGCCGGGTTTGAATAATGTTGATTTGGACTTCTGTGAGAATTGCATTTATGGAAAACAGAAGAGAGTCAGATTTCTCAGAGTTGGGAAAGAAAAGAAGAATGAAAAATTGGAGCTTGTGCATACAGATGTATGGGGACCTGCTCAG
The DNA here is from genome assembly GCA_000404065.3 of Pinus taeda. Taxonomy (NCBI): domain Eukaryota; kingdom Viridiplantae; phylum Streptophyta; class Pinopsida; order Pinales; family Pinaceae; genus Pinus; species Pinus taeda. The sequence continues at coordinate 44,088 of APFE030228119.1, forward strand.
GTATCATCTCTCGGTGGCTCCCATTATTATGTTACTTTTATTGATGATGCAACTAGAAAAACTTGGATTTATTGTATTAAGAATAAATCTGATGTATTTGATACTTCTAAGAAATGGAAAGCTTTGGTTGAGATTGAGACAGGAAAGAAATTGAAGTGTCTTAGATTAGACAATGGAGGTGAATATTGCAGCAGAGAGTTTGATAGGTACTATTCAGAGCATGGAATTCACAGAGAGAAGACAGTTCCAAGAACACCACAAGGAAATGGTGTCTCAGAAAGGATGAACGGGACAATCATGGAGCGTGCAAGGTGCATGAGATTGCATGCAGGATTTCCTTTAAAGTTTTGGGAAAATGTTGTAGATACTGCTATTTATCTAATAAACAGAGGGCCTTCAAGTTCATTGGATGGTGGTGTTCCAGAGGAAGCATGGACAGGTAAAAAGGTAAACTACTCTATTTTAAAGCCTTTTGGTTGTGATGCCTTATCCATATTGATAAAGAAAATAGAACAAAGCTTGAAGCAAAGTCAAAGAAATGTATCTTTATTGGATATGGTGTTAATGATTTTGGTTATCACTTATATGATTATGAAAATCACAAAATCATTAGGAGTAGAGATGTAATATTCAATGAAAAGGTCTCGTATAAGAATCAGTTGCAAGAAAAGAAACAAGAAAAGGAAAACAAGGAATATGCAGTTCTTGATGAAATCACTGAAAAGTAAAGGTGCCTGAAAATAATAATAATCAACAACCACAACAACAACAACCATCACAACTACAACAGGCACCCCAAACACCTGAAAGTGGTGTTAGAAGATCTACCAGGATAAGTAGACCCCCTGAACGATACTCTACTTCATTATATTATTTATTGTTGACTAATTCCGGTGAACCCGAATGTTATGAAGAAGCAATGCAGGTTGAAAGGCAGGAAGAAGTGGGAGCTAGCCATGGAAGAAGAGATGGACTCCTTAATGCATAACCAGACTTGGGACTTAGTCAGGTTGCCTGCAAGAAAAACTGCATTGAAGAATAAATGGGTTACAGGCTGAAGGCAGAAGATGGAGGAAAACAAAGGTACAAAGCTAGACTTGTGGTGAAGGGGTTTGCACAGAAGAAAGGTATTGATTTTGATGAAATATTTCTCCTGTTGTTAAAATGACTTCAATCCGAACTATTTTGAGTCTTGTAGCAGCTGAAGATTTGCATCTTGAGCAGTTAGATGTAAAGACAGCCTTTCTCCATGGGGATTTGGAGGAAGAGATATATATGCAGCAGCCACAAGGATATGATGTGAAAGGGAAGGAGAAACTTGTGTGCAGGTTGAAGAAGAGCTTGTATGGCTTAAAACAGGCTCCAAGGCAGTGGTATCTGAAATTTGACAAGTTTATGTCTGAACAAGGTTATACTAGATGTCACTCTGATCATTGTGTTTATCTGAAAAAGCCAATGATGGCAGCTATATTATATTGTTATTGTATGTAGATGACATGATTGTTGCAGGATCTAACATGCAGGAAATAAATGTGCTCAAAAGAAAATTGGCAAATTCATTTGCAATGAAGGATTTGGGAGCTGCAAAACAAATCCTTGGTATGAGAATAACTAGAGACAGAAAAAATCATAAATTAACATTGTCTCAGAATGAGTACATACAAAAGGTGTTGAAAAGGTTTAACATGCACAATGCAAAACCAGTTAGTACACCTTTTGCTAGCCATTTCAAACTTAGCAAGGAAATGTGCCCAAAGACCCAAGAAGACGTGGATTATATGTCTAAAGTTCCATATGCATCAGCAATTGGAAGTTTAATGTATGCAATGGTTTGCACAAGGCCTGATATTGCACATGCAGTGGGAGTTGTAAGCAGGTACATGAACAATCCAGGAAAGGAACATTGGATGGCAGTGAAATGGATTTTCAGATATTTGAAAGGTACCACAGATCAAGCATTATGCTTTGGTGGTTCAAACATTTCTCTACAGGGATATGTTGATGCAGATATGGCAGGTGACAGAGATAACAGGAGGAGCACTACAGGATATGTATTCACTGTTGGTGGAACAACTGTCAGTTGGGTTTCAAAAATCCAAAGTGTTGTTGCACTTTCAACAACAGAAGCAGAGTATGTTGCTGCTACAGAGGCTGGTAAAGAAATGATCTGGATACAAAGGTTTATGGGTGAATTGGGTAAGGAGCATGATAAGGGCATGTTATACAGTTATAGCCAAAGTGTCATTCATCTTGCAAAGAAATCAGCATTTCATTCCAGGACTAAACACATATAGCTCAAGTACCATTTCATACGACTAGTGTTGGAAGATGGAAAGTTGAAGCTGGAAAAGATACACACTAGCCAGAATCCTGCACATATGCTAACAAAAGTTGTAACCAGGGAGAAACTGAGAACATGCTCAGTTTCAATTGGTCTTCAAGGATGACGATGAAGATGAGAAACAGCTAGGTCCAAGAGAGGAGTCATTGTCCAGCAAAAGAAGCAGTGATGGAGTTCCTACAATCATTCTCCAAATGGGAGATTGTTGTGTGTGGAGCATGATTGTTCAGAGGTCTTTGTTTCCGCCGGATGTATACCCCAGGATGTCTTGTACACCCCTCCACGCGGGGGGGTGCGAGGGGGTCTTGTCCCCCCCGCGGGGGTCTGGGGGGGCTGATCCCCCCCGGCTGGGGGATTAGGGGCCAGCGGTTCCCCGGCGGGGGCTCGGGGGCAGCGCCCCCGAAGCTAAAAACAGATGTAAATTTGCCTTGTAAAAGTATAGTAATTTCTTATCAATCTGAGCCATTCATTATGCGGATGAACTGACGGTAGAACTTATGTTTAGTTTACGGTTTTTTTCCCTAGAAGGCAACCCCTCTCTTTGTAAGAGGGCATTGTATTTTGAGGCGGTGATAGATGTGTATTCTGTGTGTGAGCGGGAAAAAGAGAGGTGAGACTGTGAGAGAAAATAGAGGATATTACAGCGGCTTTGTTGTAGGTTGTGTCTCTTCATCTTGCTAGATAATAGAAAGGAAGGACTGGTTGTTCGAGGTGGACATAGCCCAAACTGGGTGAACCACGTATATATGTGTCTCTCTTGTTTTGTGCGTTTTCTGTGTTTATATTTCTGTAATATTTTATGTGTTCCATTGCTCCGTAATATATAATTTCCTAACACGGTGAAGTAGGACAGTTATCCAACACTCTTTTGACTTCACCCAAAAAGGGACAAAGGTGAAAGGAATGATTACCTTCACATAACCTACATGGAATCCTGACTTTTCCCTTCTGTCCATGAGCTTTACTATCACTAGTTGATGATGTGTTACCAACATGATCTCCAGAGGTTGATGAGACAGGATGGTGTGAATGGGAAGACCATTCTTTCAAGATCCAAGGAAAGTAAGGACAATCTCAATGAAAATGGTCTTCCACACAAATTGTGCATGGATATTTTACTTTGTGAGGCTTAACGGATGGATTTTTGTCAGAAGATGTATTCAGAGCAATGGTTTCTTGGTTTCCCCCTTACTGAATTTGCTTCTTCTTCTTCTCCTGCCCTCTCTTCTTCTTCTTAGCCACCTGGTTACTAGTATCAATACTTTCACCAAGCGAAGAGGAAGAAGGGGAGGAAGAAACAAACAAGGAAGAAGGCAAAGGATCAACTTCAGGATCAACTGGAGGTTGATTTTGTCCAGTTGGAGGTGTACTCGATTGTGGAAAAATCATGACATTTTGAACCAAAGAGGTTGAAAATAGCCATACTGGTAGGCCAATGGTAAGTCCCGAAAGGGATAATGTAGCCATATAAGGAGCACCAATATTTCCGAAAGAAGAAAAAGGACTAGGATTCCCATCAAAAGGGATTAATTGATTAGTGGAGTCTGGATTTGTCGCCATATGTCTCAACCTAAGATCAACTAAGGAATAGGGATGTTATTTGCAGTTAATTAATTTTAAGGACACTTTGGACACAACTTTTCTTTTCCAGTTTTTAAGAGTCGATAAAAAGCTAAAGATGACTCTAGTATCCTTCAATTTTTAATGAGCCTGAAAGGACAAGTGCTCAAATGGACCTTTTCTTTTAAAGAGTCAAAAAGGAATGAAAGTGACTACTCTGGAGAATCTAGATAGAGGGATTACCAAACCAATCGCAAACCTGCAATATACACCTTGGTGATAAATTAAAGAGAAATTACCAAGGACTTATGTGCAGCAGTCAAACTTCCCAAATGTTGTGTTCAGTGCATTGTGATCAATAAGGCGACAGACTTAGTTTCCTATAGATAAAGGATTTAAGCCTATTGTGGTCTCCCAACATATATGTGATGGTACGGGGAGCACAAGTCCATGCTAGTACTTGTCGTATCAAGGAGGAGGAATCACCCAACCTTCAATGAAAATGATAGCCACTAGTTTTAATGATGACAGAACACATCACTAGCCTAGACCTCTAGATATGTTGCGTTAAGTTCCAAAGCATTGTTAGGTTCATTGAAATTAATTTTAAAGTTGATCATGTTTATATTTTTCATTTCAATGGTTCACCGTGTGATGATGATCTAAAATTCCTAAGGTGAAATCTACGATGATAAACAATCTTTGTTTATTTGAGCAATGAAAATCCTAGCTACTAGCGAAAGAAGATAGCAGTGCGTTTAAGCAAAGAGCAAAGAGCACACACTAGTGAATTCCCCTAAATCATCTTTTTGCACACAAATAAAAAAAATGGTAAATACAAATTCATGTATTTGTTTTCGTTTTCCTTAATGTGAAAAATGCCAAAAAGGAAAACTAAATGCATCAAAGATCTGAAATATTTCACTCAAAATGACAATTTCTTTTTCAAAAGAGAAAGGAAGACTCAAAACGACACTTTCAATTTTGAATAAAAATGCTTTCGACACTTCTAATATAAACAAATAAAACCAAATTCATAAGAAAAGTTTAATCGATTATCAAGGGAAGGAAGAATTTATGACACTTCTATCTTTGACAAAAATGACAATTACGACACTTTTTGTACCAAAGTGACAAATCGACTGAAATAACTTTTTAAAAAAGGATTGTAAATGAAGAAAAAATACACAAAAACATTCACTAATCCTAATGTAATTGAGGTTGATCTATGTGATGCAAGTAAGCTTCAGTAAAGAGGCACTGTTCATTTACAACAAAACAACCAAACAAAATTGAAAACAAGGTAAAAAACCCTCAATTTCTAGATGGAAAAACAGTTCAATCAATCATTGCACCTGGGCTTCACATAAACTAAGATGCATCACAGATACTGCACTTAGGAGGTGAGATGCATATTAAGTCACAGTGGAAGACAGTGTGATGGTCTAGGGAGCACAACTAAAATGCGTTTTGGCTCAAATGTGGAGCTGCTTTCAATGAGTTAAGGTGGGTTTTGATGAAAAATGATGAGAAAAGTATGATGGAATGCCTTGAGAGGTTACTAAGCTACGAAAAGGGCATATAAGTGTGCTTGCAAGTCAAATGTTCAATTCATAAACTAAACTAGAGATCGACTGAAGCAGCATTCATCTACTGTGCAATTGCACAGCAAGAGCAGTTCGAAGGCTACCTAGCTGGCTTCAGACTCTGTCTATAGTTTATCAAATTGAAAATAAAACAAACAATAACAACAAAAAACCATATGTTCAGTCCCCAATGGAGTTCCCAATTTGTTTCTGGGAAAACTAGTATTCCTAGAGAATGCTAGCCCTCTAGGTTTGGTAGCTACCCTAGAAACAATAGTTTAAAGAAATTCAATGATTTCTTCTATGTGTAACAGATAAGAGAAAGATAATGGAACCAACTTGGAACTTCCTCTTAATCCCTTGCTTGATCTCTCTCCCCTTTGATAGATCCTGCAACTCCTCCCTATACTTAACACGCTTGGAGAGTACCTGTACAAGTATAGCAACAAAGAAATGTCAAAGCATCGTGATCTATTACAACATAAACATTACAGAATCAGATATATAATGAACAAATGATAACGTTCACAATTGCACAATCATATGGAAAAAACTTGAAGAGCTTTATTAATAGAAAGGAGAATTACAACCTAATTATCCGATCCAGCATCATCCTCCCAGCTTCAATCCTTCTTCACCTCATGAAATAGAAAGATCATACCAACAATACAATACTCTTTCCTCAATTACAAACTATCAGCACTTCCTTGCAATTCACAATATTCTAGCCTCTGGATGTCTTGGATGAGGGATCCATTTATAGATGTTTTGCAAGGGTGTGAGACATCCATGGGGATTGATTAGTGTCATTCCACTTGTTACAATGGGTTCCACAAGAGAAGGGATTGGAAATTTTCTTAGATCCCTTATTCATCCTTGGGTGAATTCAGAGAGGCAAGTGGCATAGGAGAAGTTTCTAGAAGATTCCATGAGAAACCACCTAGCAAACTATCATGGACATTTGTCCATCCTCACCCATCGCACCCTATAGAGGGCCTAAACAGTATGTATCATGCCCTGGTAGTGTACCACTCAGTATGCATTGAACTTTGCCAGTGGAGAAATTAGTATGGTTCAATTTAGGCAATTTCTAGATGGTTTCTTAGATAGAACTTTTGTGGGAATGATGTACCCAGGTGAATATGTTCTTTTAGGGTATGAAACAACTATTTTAGGGGTTTATGAGCCCTAATAAATCGACATATACACTGGGGTTGATGTGCCCAAATATGTCTATAACAACGCCTCATGAAGAGAAACCACATCTCAAGTAAAAAAATAAGCCTTATGATAAAGAGAAGGCTCACAAAAGAAAACCTCATGCCAAAAGTGGAGAGAAGTCCAAAGTCGAATTCCTGCAAAAATCAACAAATACCAAAAGTTGGAAGACTAATACCTCAAAAAATCAAGATGATGGATTTATAATTTCAAATGATGAGAAACATTTAGAAATGAAGAGCAGCAAATCCTTGGATATTCTCAAAGGTGAGGTACCTTTACTAGATATTGACCTTATACTCTGATGTAATCAGGCACATTCCACGGTTATTGTTATGCATATTATAAGTATGGACATAGGGTTGTAGATTGTAGAGGATATAATAGGAGTATCGATAAAGTTTTTTATCGAAGCCCTATGAGTTAATTTTCTAGAAGATAAGACAAAGTCCCATATGTTTATGACAAGAAAAGTTACAACAACTTTGCTCCATTATTAAGACCAGATATAGAATTCCATTTGTTCCATAATTTTGTCCACTTTTCATGAGAGTATAGAAGAAGCTTAACATGGACTCTGTAGAACTAGGAACGATGGAAATTCACTAGGAAGGAAGGAAAGACCACTAGTATATGGTAGAGCAAAAAAGTTTCATTATGAATGCTTGCAAATTTGGAAGATTAGAAATATGGAGATAGGGGTAGCTATGTGACAATATCGAATGATGCGACTAGAAATTTATTTGTGAGGGTGAGTTTATGTACTAGAAAATATGATGGAATTAGAAAGCACCTAATTTGGGGTAACTTGTAGAGATGGCGGAATAGGTGAGCATGTTGTGAGGGGGAGTCACATAACTTGAAGATATTCTCAAGAACGTGTTAGCAATCCTTTTCCAATGATGTCAAAGGGGGAGAGAACCTTCGACTAATTAGGGGATAGAGAGATATGAATGATGAAAAATTACTTTCTATGCTAGATGGGCTGACATCAATGACAATGGGGTAGATTGTTGAGTATGTTGTCATTGATGTCAAGCAACAGCTGAAACACAAGAAACAAATGTAGGATGATGTGCAGAAAAAGGTGAAAGATGATGATGCAGATGAAGCCCAAGGATTAAACTCTAGCTCTAGTGTAAAATGATGATGTTCCTGAAGCTTATGATGTGGTAGAATCCCTAGCTGTCTGATGAAACCCTAACCCTAGGGTTTGGATCCCTTGGAACCCATGATGCAAGTGATCATGATGTAGCTAGAAGTGATTATGTGTTAAGATCATTTTTATCATTGATGTCAACAATATGTTGTAGCTGGATGATGTAGGTTGATGAATCCCTATCCACGGGATGAAACCCTAGCTCTAGAGTTTGGCTTCCTTGTAAGTTGATCACATCATACAATTGTTGGAGTTTTTTAGGTAGAAGATGATTGAATTTTTCATAGAGACCCCCACCATTTGATTCTCCTCATTCTAGAAATTATGACAGTGTGTGGAGCATCTCGAGAGCCTTCATGGTCTGAGAGAAAACCCCAATCAAAGTTGTTCAACCAATTTTCTGCTAAGAACCCCAAGAGTTGCTAAGGTGGCATCATTGGATGAATGATGTGGCATATTTTCCTTCATCCCAAGGTATTGATGAGGTGGAAACCAAAATAGGTGTGATGATATGGTTAGATAAATGATATGGCCTCAACATGTTGTTGATGTGTCATTATATTACTAGCTAGAAAATGTTGATATTGTTTTGATTATTAAAAGGATAATATGTGATCCAAAATAAATAACAAACTTAGACTCAAAAATATAAGGAAACCTCCTAAAGTATTTTATTTAAAAATTAATATGTACAAATTCGAAAATGGTTCTCCCTCCAAAATTATGATGTCAACAACCCTAGAGACTTATCACAAGTCTATATAAATGAAGCATTTATGATCCACAAAAGCATCAAATTATTTTGAGTTTTCTCTGTGATTTTCTTACCACCTTCAAGGGTTATGACAAGAATAAATGGTTTATGGGCCATATTCTCTTTGGGATTGGCTACCCCTTTCGTATAAGGGTTTCATCTTTACTTTTTTTTACACATTCACTCTCTATGGACAAAACAATCTATAGTTGCATCCTAAATATAGTGGCTATGGTCTCACGTGAATTATAAAAGAAAAAACTCACATTTATGTGTACCTTGTTAAAGATTTCCTATGGAACAATGAATCCTTGTTTTTATCATTTGGTTACAGGACCTATGGAGGAGTGTCAAGTTTGTGGAAAAACAAAAGTTATCACATCCTGTTTATCCCTAAGGTTTGAAATCCTCTGTTGGAGCAACGAAGTAATCTCTCCTCTATGGTTCTATATTTAAGGACATTGAAGAATTTTACTTTCTTTTATAGGTGTTACATAGGTGGTTTTGTGTGACATCAAATTTTTTATTGCAATTCCTACCATACTTCCAGTGCATAATCGTTCTCTATCTATTCGTTGACTAACTTTGAGCTACATGAGCTATTCGGTATTCATTTTTTCATATCTAAGGTGCGAGTAATATTGATATGTCCTATGGAAAATAACATGTGGCACATGATTTGTGATTTATGACACCACATTCTACTTACTTAAAGACACGTTCTACAACCTGATCATCATAGTATGGGTTGTTATTACCATTTGACTTGTAGTTGAAAATTTAAAAGGAATAAGAGCATGTAACAAATCTGGTGGTGGCATGCTAAAGTTTTTTTTTAGAAGAAAGGCATGTGTCATATGTAAGGTCTTTTGATGCTGGAATTTGTGAGTGAGTAAACTCTTCTAGTGTAGGGAGGACCAATATTCACCTATGCATGAATATGAATGAATCCAGTAGCATACCTACCTAGACATAATTATGTATGGAAAACCTTATGAAGTGATATTTTTTGATTGCTTGATGCATAGGGTTGAGGGTAGTATTGTTAGTGAAGGTAATTACTTTATGTTTCGGTATGTGTTGAAATATTTTGAGAGCAATGGTCTTGAAGATGAAGTCATCATCCTCATAAACAACTAGTATGTCCATAAATATTATTAGTTCCCTAAATATGGCTACAATATTGAACCCTTGGGAAGAGTGAAGCATTCAATATTCATATATTTAAAAGGGTTTGCAAGATTTCTAGGCACATATATCATTTCTTCTATGTATCTTTTGACCTTACTAGATTGAACTTCTATGCAAGATGGTATGAAGTCCAAGCTACTAACAACAAAGTGTTTTGACTATGTTGATCCTTGTATCTATTCTGGAAATCATTGGACAATCCTAAGTGTGGAAATAAGTGACCGAGAAATCATTTGTTGGGTTACAATACGTCTAGAAGTTATCGATGAAGTTCTTCTTACTTGCAGAATTATTTACGTTTCATGTTACAAGGTTTTAATCACATTGTTGATGCAACTTAGGGGTTAACTATTCATATCTTGTGTAATTCTTGCAACCTCCTTGTTAGCCTCACTCTCACATTAAAAAAAATAATAAGTCCAAAAATATTAAATTAATGAAATCATGAAAGTTAGGGTTTATTCCTACCTTTCTAGATTGAGTTTGTTCTTCATAGTTAGGAGTTAGTTTAGGCCTAGTTGGTTGATAAATTCTCTCCAACTAGTTAGGCTCCTAGATTAGTGTTTGGTTGAGAGATTTTCTCAACCACAATGTCCAATATAGATGTACTATCTTGAGACAAACTTCCTCATGTATTTATTTGTATTATTATCATTATTTGTACAATTACATTACAAGAGTAATATAGTAAGGCTAAGGCCTTTTCCACCATTTCTATGTCTCTGGTATTTTTTCATGTGTGTTAAATTTGCGTAATATTCTACATGTGGTATCAGAGTAGTATCCTATTGAAGAAATGACTGTGAATTATTTTTATGTGGTTTCTTTGTAGTTTTATGAGAAAATATTGAAGTTTGATTTTTTTAAGAGGTTTTTATTGTGGTAAATTTATAAATCTATAGAGAGCCATGTGAACTAAGTGTCCATGGTCAAGCTTGGTGTGTCAAACTTGTTTTTGAGTTAAAATGAAGGTCAATGCCAGAGATCGTGGAAGAGTTGTCAAACATGTGTGTCCATGTCTATATGCATAGGGTAGCAAGACCAATGCCTATGGTTTTTTTTTATAAAGCCACTATGTGAGTCACCATGTGAAAATACTTGTGAGATGGTTATGTGTGATCAAGAACAGCCTATGAAATTGGAACCATTGTGGAATTGCATTGCAGACTTGTGTATGAAGACTATGTATCGTTGAACCTATTTGTGTTGGAAGCCTAGATTACAACCTATCTTGAGAAATATGTTGGATATCTGTTTAAGTGGGTTTGTGTGTGTGGATGAAGGCAGAACTTATGTACATGTGAAAGAGCGACTGTGTATAATCTCTTATCATTGAATTCATAGAGCATAACTAAACTTGGCTTGCAAACAATTCTGATTTAAGTGTGGTGTGGTTTGGTGCATTGTGGTGATAAGTATTTGTTATCAATCTTGTGGGCCAAGGGCATGATATCACTACCATGTGCTACGATGCCTAGTCCATTGAAGTTTTCTATGGAGAAAATGGGGATAATCAGAAGTGGCAAGAATGTATACATAGAACAACATTGAAAAGTGATAACTTTTTATGTTGATCCCATGGTTCTTTAATTTTAATTTGGATCAACCGACATCTTGAAGGCTATCAACTGGAGTTGTGTATATTAGGTTGTGGTTTCTTTTAATTAGTAGAATTGGTGTAGCGTGGTGGTGTGTGTTGCTTATGTTCGATAGGCGCAACACTCAGGAGCAAAAAATAGTGCACATACAATTTAACTATTTGTGAAATCAATCATATTGATTCCGCAAAAGAAATTGAAGACTCTTGGAGTGTACAAATTGTTCAGCAAGGCATGTGGGAGATTGGTTAATTTGGAACAAATTTTAAACTCAGTACAATGTCAAGTCGGAACCAATAAAGTAACATAGTGGGTGACTGGTTCAATTTATTTGTAGCACTCGATCGCCCTCCCATGCCTTGAGTTAGTGCTGATGTGGTATGTTCTAAGATTGTGAGAAACTTGCACTGAGGATCAATGTTAAAGCCTGTGGAGAAGCCTGCTTGCACCAGTGGAGAAGCCAACGTCGAGCATGAATTAAGGAATAATACATAATGAAACCAATTTTTCATAGCCACAGTAATCGAGAACCATGTGTGGATACCACATACCACATATCACTCCTTGAGGGTGTCAGATACCACAGAAGGTGCACCCAATGTTTTACAATGACAATTTCAAATGATATTTACTCAGTTGAGGAGAATTGACTTACTTAATTGACTCAGTTGAGGAGTATTGACTCACTTTACCTCCTATAAATTCACAATTTGGGTGTCATTTTCTACCAATAATGCACTTTACAATTCAACTCAATTTTATTTGAATTTGTTTACAAGTTAACTTACAAATATGATTTTGCAATTTACACAATGACCAATTGTCATTGAATGTTGATGCAGTATTTTCAAATGCATGAGTTTGTATTTGTATTAACTTGATTTCCTTCCATGAATTTTCTTGTTGATGTAGAATATTGATGTTGCCAACTTTGATTATGTGTTGTAGTTGTGCAAATGCATATGATTGTCTGTGCTTGATTCAATGCTCATTGTAGGTTCTTAATTTTAGGTGCTTTGATTAATGTGCTTGTTTCATTCACTTGCATTTGACTCCTTGTGTGTGTTAGATAAGATAATTGTAGTGTCAAAACTATACACAAAATATGCACATTCAATCACTGCAAAAGGTGTACCTAAGATCCCCTTATTAATTTTTAGGTGGATTCACGACACAATCACCATCAAAAAAATATGTTTTTATTAATTATTGAGTACATCAACCTTTGATATTTACAACGTTGTCATTGAAATTCTTAAAGTTCCAGAACTCCTTGGAAGCAAACTGTCTTCAAAAACTAGATGTTCATTGACTCAATCTCTCTCAAAATAAAGCATTAGTTTGAATTACAACAGTGACTCTCTCTAAAAAATATCACTTATCACTCCAACTACAAAACACTTATCGCTCCAACATTACAAAAAGAAAAAAAAAATCACCTTATCACTCCACAAAGTCACACCTTATTTCTCCAAAATAAAATAAAATAAAAATTCACTTTCATAAATTTCAACTCCATTCCCTAAACTTAAGAGTTATCTGATACAAAATACTACACCTTATTACACCTCCAAAAAAAAAATTTAAAACTATTATACCTTATCTCTCCATCACTTCAAAATATAAGTTACATAAAACATTACAAACACTACTTATCTCTCCAAAAGAAATACTTTATAACCTTCACATACCCACTTCCTCTTCTTTTTCAATGTTTTACCTTTTTTCCAAAAAGTAAAACCATTGAATAATAAAAGTTCTTTTTAACCATTAAAAAATATTCCCATATGTTTCTTATAACTAAAATTTGTGGGCATCAACGTTATTTATGAAGAACTCAAGACACACTTTGTCCTTGATTTATAAATACAATTAAAGAGAATTTAATGATACCTTCCTACTTTTTTGCATGCAGCCATGGACTGGAATTTCATGCTCTTCATTCCACACATGGTTCTCAATTACCGCGGCTATGGAAAAAAAGGTTCCATTATGTATTATTCTTTAATTCATGCTAGATGTTGGCTCCTCCACTGTTGCAAGCAAGTTCCTCCATAGGCTCTAACGTTGATCCTCAATGCAGTTTTCTCACGGGCTAACAACATACCACAAGTTTGTGCTTGATTCAATGCTCGTTGCAGCTTAAAGCATTGATTGAAGCCTTCGCCTTTCTTTGTTTTCTCCTCAACTGAGTCAATATCATTTGAACTTATCACTTGAATGCATTCAATTGTTAACATAAATTTCAACCAAAAGTCAAGTTGATTGAAGCATTCATAAAGTTCAAGCGAATGTGAGTTCAACCATTCTGTTGATAAACAGAATTAGGCACACAAGTTCAAGAATTCAAGCGAGCGAGATCTTCAAATCCCGCAAGTGTTACAAGCAAGCATAAAGAAAAATCAAGCAAGCAAGCGAGCCATTACAATCGAGCATGTCAAAAGTCATAATGGGTAAAGGAGGAAAACATCTTCAAAGTGTAGAACTGGAGATTAAGTATTTGCAAAATTGCAATCATGAGTTATAAAACAAAGTTGAAATACTAGTATGGAAGATGAAGCAAAGTGAAACCTTAATTAATCAAATGAATAGTACATTAGAAGCAACAAAAGACTTTAATATTTAACTCGAAGTGATAAAGAAACTCATTCATGCGGTTCAAATTAAGTTAAGTGAAAAGCAAGATTTACTAGATGCACAATGTCTAGATAAGACAAATGCAAGTTGTGACACAGAAGACCTCATCATAACAACAAATGAAATTTGTGATACAAGTGATCTTATTCATCATATTGATGAAGGTTGCGACATATACAATCTAAGAAAATAGGTCGATATAATGTGTGACACAAGTCATCTCATCCAATCAATTGTACTACTAAAAGATGCAACAAGTAGTGTAAAAGATCAAATTGATCAGTTTGATGTAGCGTGTCAAATAGATGAATTGTTAATGCTTGATGCCGAATGTGATACAAAAGGTTTAATAAATCAAGGATAAAATGTTAATAGTAGTAACAATAGAAGGATAATCTTTCCAATAAAGTGATCAGACCTTGGGAAGAAATCTCCTTCAACAATGATCAACATTGCCTAAGACACAACAAAGAAAACACTTTGCTTGTTCCAAATTTTTCAAAACCAGTTCAGTTTGTAAGTGCTCATTTTCTTGAAAATGATTAGAATATGGTTAAGTGTAACCATTGTAAACAAAATGGACATATGGAGAGTAAATTCTTTGACCTCTGTCCTTGTCACCATTGTGGCAAGAAAAATCACTCATATGAAAGATGTTGCAAGGGTAATCAACCACCCAGAGTGAAAATCGATTACGCGTGGATTGATCCTTGGAAGTGGTCATATACATTCAAATAGTTGTCTATGTGCTACCGAAGGATTCAACCTCACATGAAGACCAATTCTGCGGTAAAATGAAGATGGTGAAACTCTCCTACACCTAAAGGGGGGAGTTCAGGAGTCCAATTCAAATAATTGTCTCTCCCTTCAACTGGCAGATGGGGTAAATGATAATGGAATTGAAGGTAGTTGTCACACTAAAAGTCTCGATAACAATAGAAAAAGCAGCCAGTGGGAAGTCTTCATAAAATCAGTCGGTCGACAACTTAATCAGCGAGTGGGATATCAACAATTTTTACCATCATCAACATCAAGTAGCAAGTGGGTAGTTTTGAATTAACAAATTCGCCAATGGGCATTCAAAAACAAAAGCAGCAGTGAGAAGTTTTCAACAAATGACAATGAGGAGTTTTGAGATCAACAAATTTTCTAGTGGGCGTTCTCAATATTTTGTCAGTAGACAAAGCAAATTCACTAGTGGGCATCATCAACATTTTGTCAATAGACAAATGATGTTGATTGAAGGATAGATGGATCCTTTTGTAGCTTGGCACATGATGGAGTCATCAAGAGAATTTCAGAGATGAATTAGACTTGCAGCTGAATCATGTTCTCTTCAAATTGGATTTTTTTCAGCATCCAACTTTGGCAGTTTTTCGAGCAGTGTTTTTGAGGATCAACAATTCCAGCATGAGGACTTGGAGATGGTACCAGGCTCTTACTTTGGACTTATCATTGAGGGGGGAAATGTTAGCTTCAATCTCACATTAAAAAAAATAATAAGTACAAAATATTAAATTAATTAAATCATGAAAGTTAGGATTTAATCCTACCTTTCTAGATTGAGTTTGTTCCTCATGGTTAGGAGTCAGTTTAGGCCTAGTTGGTTGAGAGATTTGTTTAACCATAGTGTGCAAGATAGACGTACTATATTGAGACAAACTTCCTCATGTATTTATTTTTATTATTATCATTTTTTGTACAATTTCATGTGTGTTAATTTTGTTTAATATTCTACACTCGTTTTCATATTCCTAGCGAATTTGATGCATATCCTTATGAGCTAAGACTTTCATAAATTTTCTACATTAACAAAAATATGATATCTGAAGATATAATGATAGTTGAGAATAAGTAGGTTCGGAGCATACCTTGATAGAGTTATTGTTATGTCCTAAGAAGATGGTTGAACAGAGTATGGTGGCCATAATTATCTCGTTGTTAACAAACTAGGGAACCTAATTTGTAGTAGATTTGATGATATGATGACTAGTTAAGAGTTGTCAATCTAGGTTGATTGATCAGGTCAGAGGAATTGATGAGACCTTATGCATGAATCGGAGGTGTTGATCTAATACAGTTTTCCTTTTGGCAAAAGCACAAGTGTGTGCATAAAGATATTGACTTGACAAATAGTGTGACAGCTAGCATGAAAAAGATGTATGGCTATGATGTATGGATAATGACGGTGGTAGTGACTTAGTGATCTTGTTGAGAATAATGTTAGTGACTAAATATAATAGTTACTTTGTTGGATGACAGTTGTAGTGACCCGATATGCACGTAAGCTTGGGACACGAATGTTAGTATAAATTTGGAGTAGTGTGAGCAGTGTATAGGTGCATAGAGGCAATAGGAGGTGGAAAAGGAGTTACAACAGGAGTGGAAACAATGATTATCACAGTAGAGGTAGTGATAGCAACAATAGAGGTAGGGAGAATGTCAGTAGTAGTGGCAGTGTTAGGAGGTGGACAACAATGTTAAAATGAGTTGATTTGTGCTAGGGGAATAAAAACCCCTTCAAATTATGTTTTTGAACTCTTCAAAAAACATTTTGGGGTCTTCTACTTCCATCTAGCACAACAAGTAAAGTTATATGTAAACCTTACATAACGAAAATATTGTTTGGAATAATTATTTTGTATTCAATTTATGTGATGATTATGTCTTTATTAATGTTCTGAATGTATCAAGTTTAACTAACTAATTTTAAAAGTAAATAAATACTTATCCAGTCCCCTCTTAATATTCCAACACAATGTATGAGGGAATGAATCTCAAATGACCTTCAGGGAGAAAAGTCAGTTATCTATGTATTCCCCAACATAAAGAAAATAACAAACAAGAGAAAGAAAACTTTTGAAAAGGATTTTAGATTGTTCTTGTAGGAATTTACAAGGTAAGTTCCTCAGACAGAACACCAAAGGACACCGCTCACAAACAAATCACAGATCAATACACCAATATTTTTGACGTGGTTAAAACCCTCAAAGAGGGAAACAGTCCACGGCCTGAACCAACGTGGCCACTTTAGGCAATTTATTAATAAAATAATGAAAATTTACATAAGCTTCTCTCATGAATAATTAACCTACAAATGACCCTCCATGCTCTCTAAAAAGAGATCATGGACCAATCGGGTGTTAAGCCACGGATCAAGTGTCAGTAATACCGAGGAGAGAATGAACCGTCGGATCACTACATATCGTGATTGTCAGATTGTAAGTTACAAAAGTACATAGTAAATAAACACTCTTTACCTAACTCTATACTAGACCAAGTTATACTTAACTATTCCTATGTGTCAGAATATCCTAACATCCCCCCTTAAGAACAACTTGGGATAGGATTGAAGGATTTACAAATATGACACAATAGGAGAAGGAAGGAGGCACTAGAGCCTATCCCCCCTTAGTGACAACTTCCTGAACTCCAACCATAAATCGAAGTTTAGTAAACTTCGCCTCTGTGAGAGCCTTTGTAAAGATGTCTGCAACTTGATCATCTGTTGAACAATATTGCACTTCAAGAACATGGTCATGAATGAGCTTTCTGATGAAGTGCATGTGTAGTTCAATGTGTTTGCTACGCTGATGCTGGACTGGATCTTTGCATAGTTGAATGGCACTTTGATTATCACACCAAAGTGTAGTTGGATGCTGCTGCTGAAAGCCAAACTCTGATAGGATCTGATGAAGCCAGAAGGCTTCCTTACTAGCTTCTACGGCACCACGATACTCTGCTTCTGTGGAAGAAAGAGAAATGGCACCTTGTTTCTTGCAAGCCAATGTAATAGGTCCTAAACCAAGAGTGAACACATAACCGGCAGTAGACTTCCAATCATCAGGGTCACCAGCCCAATCGGAATCAGTGAAACCAACCAATAGAGGAGATGCTTCAACACTGTAATGAATTCCAAACGGAACTGTACCTCGAACATAACAAAGTATTCTTTTAGCTGCTTTCCAATTACTTTCACGTGGGGATTGCATAAACCGAGAAACAAGGCCAACAACAAAGGAAAGGTTAGGATGTGTATGGGTTAGATACAAAAGTTTTCCTACAAGTTGACGGTATAAGGTAGCATCAACTTCTGGGGAAGTACAAGTGACTGAATCTTTCACTCGAGACTGAAAGGGAGAAGGAGTTAGCTTACAATCTTCCATGTGAAAATGGTGTAGAAGATCACAGGCATACTTGGATTGGGAGAGGGAAATACCTTCCTTGGATTGCAAGACTTGAAGACCAAGAAAATAATGTAAGTGTCCTAAGTCTGTCATTTCAAACTTCTTTTTAAGGCTAGACTTCACATGGTTAATAAGGTTGGGATCACTACCAGTGAGGATAAGATCATCAACATAAAGAACAAGAATGATAAGAGACTTGCCCACTTTCTTGGTGTAAACAGTATTGTCAGAATGACACCTAGAAAAGCCAGATTCTAAAAGAAAGCTATCCATTTTGGCTTACCAAGCTCAAGGAGCTTGCCTGAGACCATAAATGGATTTCTTAAGCCGACATACAAGACTAGAGTCTGTTTGTATAAACCCAATAGGTTGTTCCATATAGATTTATTCATGCAAGTCCCCATGCAAGAAGACGGATTTAACATCCATCTGATGGACTTCCCATTTGAAAGAGGCAGCAAGGGAAAGAACAAGGTGGACAGAGTCCATTTTGGCAACAGGGGAGAAGGTTTTAGTATAGTCAATGCCTTCAATTTGTGAAAAGCCCTTAGCAACAAGACGAGCTTTATGCTTATCAACTTTCACATCTGGTCCATACTTGGTTCTGTAAACCCATTTGCATCTAACAAGTTTTTGTCCCTTTGGTAGAGGAAAAAGATCCCATGTATTGTTTGCCAATAATGAATGATATTCTTCATTCATAGCTACATCCCAATCTGGATGGCTTGAAGCTTCTGCAAAGGTGTCAGTATCATAATTTACTGAGACTTGAGCTAGTAAAGAGGAGGCTCTTTCTAACTAAGAACGTGTACGGCGCTGATCTGTAGGATCACCGACAAGATCACCTGCTGCATCCCGAGTAGCACAGACCCATTTTGGAAGTGAAGGAGCTAAAGGAGGATCCTGAGAAGGTGGGGGAGGATTGTCATCCTCACTTTCATCATCTGAAGAGGAAATATGTTCAAAAGTAGAAGAGATAGAGAGAGGTGGCACATTCGCCGAACTAGGCTCGTAGGCCGATATATTTTCATCAAACTTTACATCTCTTCTAATGATAACATTTTTGGACTTAAATGGAATAAATATATATCCTTTGA
>APFE030228119.1:63435-92161 GCA_000404065.3 Pinus taeda
CCCATGCTTCACTTCCAAAAACACGAAAGTGACTCACATCTGGTTTAATTGAGCTCCATGCTTCTTCTAGAGTGATATTCTTTAAAACCTTAGTAGGAGTGCAATTTATATGTAATTTGCACAGTTAATTGCTTTTGCTCCATAATTAATACTAAGTCCTTTAGATTGAAGCATACAATTAGCCATTTCCTTTAAGGTGTGATTCTTCCTTTCAGCTACACCATTTTGTTGTGGAGTATATGGAACAGTATGTTGCATTTGAATTCCATTCTCAGTGTGAAAGTTGATGAAGTCATTTTTAACATATTCTCTGGCATTATCAGATCTTAGCTTAAGAATTTGATGTCCATATTGTTTTTCAACAAAGGCCTTAAAGGCCAAGAATTGGTTAAATACTTCACTCTTGAGTTTTAAGAAGTATACCAAATGCGTCTAGAGAAATCATCAATGAAAGTTAAGAAATACTCTAAGCCAGAGAAGGAAACAACTGGAAGTGGACCACATAAATCACTGTGCACAAGCTGTAAAGGGGTTGAGGCGTGCCAAGACGCACGTTTTTCAAAACTATCCCGATGATGTTTTCTGAGTGCACATTCGAAAAAAACACCATCTCTGCAAGATACCATTAGAAGACCTGTCACCATATTTTCTTTACATAGATTCTGAAGGGAGTGATAGTTTAAGTGACCAAATCGCTCATGCCAAAGTTTGCTCACTTCATCATTATGAGCAACAAATACCAAGGGAATATTTGATGACCCAAATTTGTGAAACTTATACAACCTTGTAGAATCATCAGCAATGCCAGTAGCTAAAATCTGTCTAGGATCTTTTAAGTCCTTAATTACAACATCGTGAGGTGAAAATTCAACGATTTTACATTCACCTGAATGAGTTATCTGATATATAGATAGAAGGTTGCAGGATAAGGTTGGAACACATAATACATCATTAAATTGACCATTGTGTATATGAACAGTTTCAGTCCCTACAACACTAAGAGATCTATCATCACCAACATATATATTTTTGGTGTTACAATCATTTAGAGAAGAAAACATGGCTTTGTTTTTGGCCATGTGATAAGAAGCTCCAGAATCAATGAACCACTCATAAGAATGAGAGGAAGAAGATACATTTAGTGCATAGCCAGACCAAGATCTTGACAACCACATTCAGAAAGTGCCATCCCTGAAGATGAATTTGAAGACTGCTCCAAATGTATGTTATGCTTCTTCATTTCTACTTGCAAGGCTTCCATCTTATTAAAGCATTTAGATTCTATGTGGCCATCTCAATTACAAAAGTGGCAATGTCTATCAGGCTTCTTCCCTTTGTTTTTATTTGCCTTATCATTCTGGTGAAATGATTTTTCATTTTGAGGCTGAAATTTCTTAGGACCCTTGTTTGGTTTAGGACAATTCCTTTTAGGATATGACTTCTTAGGATTCTTTGAATTTGGTTGCTGCGGGGCGGTTAACACTTTCTTAGAAGAGTTTCCAAGATTGAGAAGACCAAGGTGTAAGAGCTTTTCTTGTTCTCTTATTAAAGAATCACAAAAAGAATCAAAGGAAGGGGGCCTGTAGGTGTGTCCTTGAGAAATGAAGGCTTCTCTTGTAGAATGGAAGGCGGAAGCAAACACAGCGTAGGTTGGTCCCAACTTAGTAAGAATGGAATAAATAAGGTTATTATCTTCTTTCTTAACCTTAACACCTTCCAACAGAAGTCTAAGGATCTTGTACTTGGACAGAAAATCTTCGATGCAAGAAAAATTATTGGGGTCCAATGTAAGCAACTCATTTTCAAGTTGATGGGCTCTAAGTTCATTTTTTATTCCAAAAACTTTAGTAATATGCTTCATTTCTTCTTCAGGAGTATCAAGTTCTGCAATATGGAATCTAAGATCTGGAGAAATAGACATCCCTATCAACCCACGTGCTTGATCTTTCCTATTTTCCCATTTGGCTGCCTTATCTTCATCTTTCGGTTTGATTTCTTCACCTGAGGCTATTCTGTAAAGACCTTTACTTATAAGTAAATCCACAATGTAGGACCACCATTGGAAGTAGTTGGTGCTGTCAAGAATAACTTGGCATGGACTTTCCATTTTAATAGAAACTTAAGATATATATGTTGAAACTAAGTGTTCCAATGGAAAGATCTCACAAAATTAGGCTGGTTAAAAAAAAACAGCTTTGAAAACGGCTTCCAGATGAAGAAGTTATGGCTTTTTGAAGAAACGTTGATGAAGGCGCTGACGAAGTGCGGGAATGTGCCGAAATGAAAAAAAAAAATGCCCATTTTCCAACAAAAAGGAGATTTGAACCCAAGACTTCTACTCTCATTAATTATCTTTGAACCAAGTGAGCTAAACAAAATGTTTGAGAGAGAAAGAGAGAGAGGGGGGGGAGGGGGGCTTTGTTTTTTTTGGTCACTGAAGCTTTGGATTGCATGCTTGCTTGAAAAAGCTCTTTTTCTCCCTACAAAACAAAAACACAAAACCCAACACAGAAATACAAGAAAAACAAACCTTACGGCTTAAAGTTAGCTTTACCCACAAACTAAATATTTTCCTCAATGTTTCTGATTTTCCGAGATCACACTAAGGCGCAGTGGAAAAGAGCATACGCATGAGAAAAATCCTTCCTTTTTGTTTCTAATTTGCCCAGATTGCACAGAGTCATAGGGAAAAGAGCATACGTAGAAATGAAAGATATAGATCTGGTAATAAAAAAGAAGCTAAATAAACTGAAATAATAAACAGAGAGAAAAATAACTAGAAAGTGCAAAAAAGAACACTGTATACCTCCAGATCTTAAAAATGACGTAGCTAGGCTACTGGAAACCTTTTCGTGTGAAACTAAAGAGGTTCCTTACTGGAACAGATGCTCCTAAAACAAGAGAGCAGTCCTCTCGGCCCAAAAGCAGTCAGAAACAATAGATCTAGGAAATGGCAGTCGGATGCAGTTCTACCGGCTTCAAATTTGGATCACCAATGGACGCGACCCACAAATAGCTCTGATACCATGTAGGAATTTACAAGGTAAGTTCCTCAGACAGAACACCAAAGGACACCGCTCACAAATAGATCACAGATCAGTACACCAATATTTTTGATGTGGTTAAAACCCTCAAAGAGGGAAACAATCCACGACCTATGCCAACGCGTCCACTTTAGGCAATTTATTAATAAAAGAATTAAAATTTACATAAGCTTCTCTCATGAATAGTTAACCTACGAATGACCCTCCATGCCCTTTAAATAGAGATCATGGACCAATCGGGTGTTAAGCCACAGATCAAGTGTCGGTAATACTGAGGAGAGAATGAACCGTCGGATCACTACATATCGTGACCGTCAGAGTGTAAGTTACAAAAGTACATAGTAAAGAAACACACTTTTCCTAACTCTATAATAGACCAAGTTATACTTACTCCTAATGCCTTAATGCAAGTGGTTCAAAAAATGCTTTAAAAGATATCATTACTCCTAGTGGAGAGGCATAAGCTTATAATTATGATGATTCAGGAGTTTATGGTTGCATGAAAGAAAATTATAGGTTTTCCAAGTGAAATTTTGAAGGACTAGGAATTCAATGAACAATATATATCTGGTGGACTAATATTATTTTGGAATAGGAGGTCCTTCAAACTTCCAAAATCTATCTCTTCTTATTCAATTATAGTGGTAGAATTTTATAATGTGGAGTTACACATAGAAATAAATCTACATTAGAGATGTTCGATTATAAATAGCTTAAAACTATAGACGTTTAGGATTATATATAAATGACAAGCTAAGGTGATGCATTAACATTCCTACAAAAAAGATGGAGGACAAAGTAGAGTTGAGGCCAACAAATTTGGTGGTAACTCCTCAAAGGATAGTAACTTTAATACTCATTTCTAAATATGAAGTGAAAACCTTGAATAGAAAACATCTAGTTACAATCTAGAACCAATTGAAGTAAAGCTAAATATGAGAGGAAAACTAAAAACTTGACAAATGAAAGGACATCAGTGTGCCTAAGTACCCCAAGTTAACTAGCACTACAATTAATGTTTAACAGACCAACTAAAAGTAGGCTTGCACATGCAGGGATGTCAAAAACAGGGTAGAATGGAAGGGATAAAATGCAATATCTTATGGAAATGGGGAAGTAAAAATAATATTTTTTTATATTATACAGTATAGTTACAAATTATTTATTAAATAGTGGTCAAAATCTGCAATACTGATTGGACAAGAAAATTAGATGGTACATTGTATCATCAATTGCTGGGAAGTTTAAACTATCTCACTACAACCAAGTTAGATATAGCATATTCAGTCAACATTCTAAGTTAGTTCATAGCCAAACCTCTTAAAAGCCATTGGGGACTAGCGAAGCAAGTTCATCAGTGTCTAAAAGGAACACTCAACTTTGGTATTAAATAAACCAATGATTTCAATGTTGAGTTGGTAGGCTATTTTGATTTAGATTGGGCTATAAATCCTAATTATAGAAACTCAACTTCATGATATGCATTTAGCCTTGGATCTAGGATTGTTGCATGAAACAATATGAAACAACCAATTTTTTCTCTGTCATCCACTAAAGCTAAGTATAGAGAGTTGTGTAATTCTATGTCAAAACCAATTTGGATGAGACAAATTCTTGAAAATGTGGGAGAAAAACTGAAAAATCCAACTATTATCAAGTGTGAAAATAAAAGAACGATCAAGCTAGCCAACAATCCTATATACCGCACAAGATCAAAATATATTGGGACAAATTATAATTTTTTTAGGGAAAATATGTATTCCAAGTAAATTGAGATAGTATATTGCAATACCAATGAAAATAGACACATTATAATTTTGTTAGGGAAAATAAGTAGTCTACAGAAATTGAGATAGTTATTGTAATACCAACGAAAATGTGGTTAACATCTTTACAAAGCCTCTTGGAAAGGATAAAAT
Organism: Pinus taeda; assembly: GCA_000404065.3. NCBI lineage: Eukaryota > Viridiplantae > Streptophyta > Pinopsida > Pinales > Pinaceae > Pinus > Pinus taeda. Next base: position 68,399 of record APFE030228119.1, read on the forward strand.
TGAACTATGTAAGAATTAGTTATGTCACGACCCTATCATTATGGTACTCTTTCAACCATGTATAGTGGGTGAGGCACCATTATACATTTTCTTTTCACCAATACTGAAGTATATGGTATAAGCCTAACCAAACACTTAGCCAATTATTTAACTCCAAGTGTTTTTATTGTAGTGGAAATAAACTCTTAAATTAACCATGTCATCAATATAAATGCAAGTGGGAATAATCAACACATCATCATATGTGGGAGGGGAAACTCCCATAAGTTAGAGTCTCCCCATTATCAATATATATAATTTTTTTGTAATTCAATTATACGTAAACAAAATAAATTTGGTGTTGTCAACAAGCCTTGGCCTGCACACCATTTATTTACAAAATCATGCTTGCAAAATACTAAATTCGTGCCATCATGCATGCCCAACTAAATTAACAAACTTCTATGGCACTACTGTACCCCCCATTCACCATTTTCGGCTTACTCACTCCCTCGATTCTCCTTACCATAATCTACCTGCACTTCATAACTCTCAGTGCCCTCACTGTGCCCTTCGTTTAGCTTTGAGTGCACCATTCACCATTATGGTACCCACACTCTACTTAGATGTTGCACGACCTGTTGGCCCAGTTGTAGGCCTGCCATAGTTGAATTCAGTCACCCGACTCACCTGTACCCAACACACTCTCACAATTTTTATCATTGTAGATCTACAACATGACACTCTACCTAACCAGAACGTTACCAAGTTTATCGGCTCGACCTAGACATAGTTTGACTATTTGGCCTGTGCATTTCAACTCACCCAAAACTAGAAATCCCAATGTTCTTCACTCGGATAACTTCAGGCTTCACCTTGTGATTCTTCCTATTGCCTCAGCCTTCACCCTATGATTTTTCCTATTGCCTCAGCCTTCAAATTTCTCTATTTTCTTTTTACTCTCTTGTGTTGTTGTCAAGTTCGATGATGCCTTTGATTGTCATTACCTTCCTCCAATATGTATGTGCTGGGTGGTGTTAATCCCACCCAACCAACACATTGGTTCACCTTTTCCAATGGTTGGCCCAACCGCTATGTCAGGTTAGCCCATATGCGATACGAATAACTTGGCCCTCTGATAGTATGTATGTCATTGCCCTCCATCACACTATCATTCAAGTCGGTCCATGCCACCTGCTCACCCAACTTTTCGATCTGCACTCCCTTTCCACTATTGCACAATCCACTAGTCACTCAATGTACTAAGTGTGGGCATGCCCCTTGCCAATTTTTTTAACTAACCCATGGGTGCCTCGCTTGAGTGCATTTCAGCTAGAACATCCAACTTGGGTCGCTTGGTGTGCTTGTACATCACATGCTCCCATCACATAAATCGTCACACATCCATCAAATGACTCATCATAAAGGTGGGCATTGGCCCAACATGGCATGCCCGTTGTCACACATATATGAACATTCACCTTTAAGTCATCTTTAACCAAACGTACTAACCTAAGTTTCCTTTAACTGAACACGGGCACCCATTACACTTTCATTTCTACCACATCCCTTTAATCATGGATGTCAATTTTCTGACTCACTCAGGCGCTCGTGAACTCGAGACCCTCATGTCCTCCACCACTCTGAAAATGTTGTCATCCTCGACAACACCATCTCAGCAACATCCATCTCTAGACATATCCATATATGCGGGCACCTAGATAGCTCCACGCATGACCTGCTCCATGCTCCAACCTCATCAAACTTTGTAGGAAAATCATGTGTCGGATCCCCTTGTGATGGTGATCATTTGGGAAGCTAATCCAACTATAACATAACTTCCACAAGAAAGCATGTCCCTCACATTATCATGACAATCTTCATATCTTGCTTTCAATTGGGTCTATATCGCCCCAAGTGCCTACTCATAAGTCATAGAGAGGACTCACTACCATGAGCAGAAGACAATGAGCCTCATCCCCATGTCAGTCTAGAAAGATGGATGGGATGGTAAAGTCGGCGACTCTCGATCCACCTTCTATAATAGCTCAATCCATTTATCCAAATCTTCCTCTTCTAGCCTCTGCATGTACGCTTCCTTGCTCTCCTTCTCATTCTCTTGTATAGCATCCCTATTTTCTTAAACTTCCTCTAGCTTGCCTATCAAATCCATGATGCTATCAAAAAATGCTCTCATAACTTGTGACTACTCCATGAGTTTTGCCTCTACAGTGGATAACCTCTCATAGAGTTCTTCGCCTTTCTTGATGTCCTCCACATTCATCGTTGTCAATTGACACCTAACTATCATAACTACCATGGTCAGTACCCCCAAAGCTTCATCATCTGATCTATCATAAATGTACAAATTCTACATATGTGGCACATTGAAAGCCTCATATTACTTCAAAAATTCCATACCCAATACTGCTTCATAGTCATCCATCCGCACAATCATGAAGTAAATCATTCCATGCCACTCACCAATGTTCACATCCACATTCTCTCCCATATCGATGACTTTATCTTGTGGAGACTTCACTTCTTTAAGACGAGCTTGGGTTGGTGATAATTTCAACCCAACTTTCCTTGCAGCTTCCTCCCTGATGAAGTTATGAATCACACCACTCTCCAACATAGTGAGTAAAGTGCCTTTCCTAACCTTCATGCTAACATATTTCATTTTGTTCCTTTCAGGACGTCATGTTGGAACAACCTCCATTGCTACTGTAGCTCCCAAAATATGCATCACCCCAAGTGTTGGTTCCTCCTTTTTCTTATTTGTATCAGTTTGTGTTGTCACTACCACCATCAGTCCAGAAGGACAACTGTTCACCATGTGCTACTCTCTGCACAACCAACAATTCAGGGGCTTCTTCATCTTCGACTTGTGTTTTGATCTCAAATTCTCCTCTTTTTTAGTCTTCTCCTTTAGTTATTAGAATTCTTCTTTCTCTCTTCACTCCCTTCGTCATAATGTTCTACCAACTTATCAACCGCAACAAATGATTCATCTAGAGTTTTTATCTTTTTCCTCTTCACCTCATTGTGTGCCCAAGATTTCAATCCTATAACAAAGTTGAAAACCTGTCATTCTCTACCATATCAGGTAGTTCCAAGATCGCACTTGAGAATTTCCATTGATATGCTTGTAGATTCCGTGTCTACTTAACATACTTAATCTTCATCCTTGCATCCCAAGTCTCATCTTTTCGGTTAAAATGAGTTTGCAAACCCTTCTTCATATCATTCCAAGTAGAGATGTAATCATCATCACCATTGGAAATCTAATCAAACTTCTACCTCCACCACTTCTTAGCATCCTCAGAAAGGAATTAAATAATTATCTTGACCTTGGCTTCATCATCAACAATCCCCAATCACTCCAAGTATTTCTCCATATCCCATAAGAAATTATCATGTGCTTTGGCACTCCTTATGCCATCATAAGAATCATGTTCCTTGACTTTCACATGAGTAGTCCCTCCAATTGGTCTTTGCTCAACTACTTTCTTCAAAATAGCTATCTCATTTTGAGCATCATCAAGACTTTTATGAAACTTCAAGATTTCATCCAAACCTTGATCCCTTGAAACTCCAATGTTCTTGACTTCCTTCTTTGATTGTATGAACTTCCATTCTATATAATCATATCGGGCCTTGAGGTTATCATATGCCTATTCCAACTTCATGAATCCTTCTTGAATTTCATCATTCTCAGCCTTTAGGAAGTCAACTCTACAACAAACTCCTCCACTTGATCCAATACCATGTCTATAAAAAATGTTTTAGCATTCCCGCTAGATTCACTTATTACTTGATATTCTTCTACATTGTTTGCCATTATTTTTTCTTATGATCTTGTTAAGACCATACACAAACTCATTCAACTTCGACCTTGCAACTTGTCCCTGTCAAACTTTATTCTTCCAATCAAAGCCATGAAAAAAGTGACCTCTCACACCAACTGTCACTACCCAATCATTGTGGTACTCTTTCAACCACATATAGTTAGTGTGACACCACTATACTTTTTATTTTCACTAATACTCTTGAGTATATGGAATATGCCTAACCAAACACTTAGCCAATTATTTATGACGTCAAGTGTTATTATTTTAGTGAAAATAAAATCATCAATTAACCATATCATCAATATAAATGCATAGCAGAAATCATCAAGACATTATAATATGTGGGAGGGGCAACTCCCACAAGTTAGAGTCTACCCAATATCAATATATATAAAATTTATGTAATTCAATTATAGGTAAAAACAATACAATTTGGTGCTACCAACAAGCCTTTGCATGCACACCCTTTCTTTACAAAACAATGCCTGCAAAATGTTGAAGTCATGCCACCATGCACACCCAACTAAACTTCTGAACTGCTACAGCACAACTGTGCCCACCGTTCACAATTTTTAGCTTACTTGTACCCTCAACTCTCGTTACCATGGTCTTCTTGCACTTCGCAACTCTCAATGCCCTCATTGCACCCTTCATTTAGCCTGAATGCACCATTCACTATTATGCTATTTGCACCCTACTCAGATGTGGCACGACATGTTGGCCCACCCACAGGTCCACTGTAATTGCCTCGGGTCACCTGAGGCACTTGCACCTAACATACCGTCGCGACCTGTATCACCGTCGGTCTGCAACATGGAACTCTACCCGACTGAAATGTTGTCAGGTCTGTCAACTTAGCTGTGTAATAGTTCAACTGTGTGTCTTGCGCCTTCGTCTCACCCAAAACCATAAACCCCAATATTCTTTGCTCGGCTAACTTTGGCCTTGGTGAAGCAATTCTTCCTATTGCCTCACCTTTTTCCTTTCTCTTTTCTTTGTTTTCTCTCTTGTGTTGTTGTCAAGTTCAATGATGCCTTTGATGGTCATCGCCTTCCTCCAATATATATTGGTTAGGCAGTGTTAATCCCACCCAACTAATGCGTTAGTTCACCTCCTCCCATGGTCAGCCCAACCATTATGTCAAGTCGGCTCATTTGTGATATGCATAAGTTGTCCCTCCAATAATATGTATGTCACTGCCCTCCGTTGCACTACCGTTCAGGTTGACCCATGCCACCCACTCACCTATCTTGTCAGTCTACACACCCCTTCCACCATCACACAATCCATCGATTGCTCCATTTACTAAGTGTGGGCACACCCATTGCTAATCATGTTGACTCACCCATGGGTGTCTAGCTTGGGTGTGCGCCCACCCAAATTGCCAACTCAAGTCACTCAACGCACCTGCTTGTTGCATGCTCCCATCGCACAACTCGTCACACATCCATCGCACAACTTGTCATAAAGGTGGGTGCTCACCCAACACCGCATGCCCCTACGCCCATTATCACACGTAACTGAACATCCACCTCTGAGTCGCCTTTAACCGAACATACTAATCCGAGTCACCTTGATGCAGGAGCATCTAACCCAAGAAAACTCATTCTATTCTAGTAGACATAAGGGTATTGTGTTTTTAAGGAAGTTGGTTTCTTAAGTGTGAATTAAATGTAATTATTAATGTTTTGAGTTATTTTAATGAGAGAAGCTAGAATAGGGAATTAATTAAATAATGTGAGGCATATTTGTAAATGTTCTGAAATATAGGAGAACATGAGAGATTTAGGATAGTTGAGAGATTGAGGGATTGAGAATTAATTGTAAACCTTATATTAGGAGTCAATTCATGAATCTAGGAATTAGAGAGGAGTTTTAGGAATGATGGAGAAATTTAGGAATTTTGTTAGGGAATTCATGGATCCAAACTAGAATTGGTTTTATAATCCCTGGGTATAAATGTAAGCCTAAAAGGTAGAGACAGGGGTTAGATGTTGGAGACAAGTTAGGCTAGATAGATAGAAAAAGTGTGGTTTTGAGCCTACAAGTAGATTTGTAAACCAAAGGCCACTATAAAGAGAAATCAGGCTAAGGGAAAGAGGCCATTTTGAAATTATGTGTGGATTTATATATGCACAGAGATTTAATTCCAAGATGTAAACTGCATGATTGAAGTGTTGAATGATAATCTAAGTTTATTAGAGTGGCGTAATATAAATATATGCAGGCAGAGTCAAGGCAAACACACAGAGAAATATATGAAAAGGCGGACCATAATGGTGTCTCGAATCCATTACAATGATTAAATCCAAGCTTAGGAGGGAGAGTGCAATTAAAACATCGAGAGATCAGAGTTTGGAAGAAACCTGAACTACAAAGAAGAAATTGGAGAAAATGCGGAAAATTTCTATGTAAAAGGAAGAACAGAAGAAGTGAATTTCGACGCTCAGCAATCGTTAGATCTCATAGATCAATAGCTAAGATTTAGTCACATCAGAAGCAACCCTTTTATAGCTATCGGAACTGAGGCTTGGAGATTTCCAAAGAGTGAACAATGATTAATTGTGGACCGTTAAATCATGGCCAGATCAACAAACACGATTTAAATTGCATATCGGTGATCGGAGGTGCCAAAGTTTAGTGGTTTATGAATGTTGCGATATTGTGAAAGTGATATTCGGCGATCGGCATTTATGATAATTGGAAATCGGTGTTTGGGATTTGTCGGTGATCGGGCATCAGAAGTTTCAGAGATTGGAGGAGTAACGCAGCGAAGAGTCCAACGATAAGTCGAACCCGATGACATATATAAATGTAGGTAGATAACATTTGAGTTCCACGTATATGATCCGGAGCAGAAATTCCATGCATTTCCTTTGTATTATGTTAAATAATGGTGACAATTCTTTTAAGGCTTAAACATGGAGATAACAATTCTGATAGTGAGGAGGTCAGAGTCAAAGGGTTAATGAGGCATATGCATGTTAAAGATGTATGAAAGGAGCTGATAGTAATTGCGATGAGGGTTAGCCTCAGAAACTGTGAGAAGGCTATACGGTAGGCATAATGGTATGATTTGCATATGTTTCCTATTGTAAATGGATTTAAAGAGATCTAGCGTTGATATGTAAATTTTGTGCTGATATGTATTAACCAAGGTTATGAGGGGGTGGTTATATATATGCGGCTTATGGATTATATAAGTAGTTAAGGGGTGATGTAAAAGTTCTGAAGTGTTTTAAAGTCCCGATAAGGGAGAATCAATGGGAAACTTTCACAAAGTCATAACCAAAGTCTTGAGGCCTGTTTAAAGATTTTGATAGAGAGATTTAGAGGGGTGATTGAGTTTCGATTCAAAGGAACTGTGACTAAATGGGCCTTAAACATTTACGGTTGTAGATTTGATTCCTGGGAGAGTCAAACACCTAGGATGATGGATTATGCATATTTATGTATATTGTGGGTATGTGCAAGGGTAACCCTGTGTCAATTTTGGTATCAGAGAAAAACTACAATCAGAGCTAATCATAAATGAAACATTTAGTATCAAGCAGAAGAAAGCAAATATGTGTGAAAATGTCTTGTAAAAACTCATAAAAAAGTTATGTGGATAGTTATGCACACACGTAACGAGGATCAAATTTTAATCTGACAAACACTAAGCACATAGAGATGGTGTATAGCAGAATTTGTAGATAGAAAAGACAGGGGACAGTCCATTCAAAGGGGAGCAAATAGTGGAAAAAGATCATGCATAAGATCTTGAAGGTGAAATGACATATTTGTTTTAATTTGATTGAAGATTCGAGAATGTGTGTTTTGAAACTAATGCATAGGTAGAAGCATAAAGAAAACACAATGATGTCTATTTTCTTGAGGAGGATGAAAATTCACTCGAATGTGGAGAATGGACGAAGACTCCTTGTGAAGCCATGCAGCAGCGGTGAACCTGAAGAATCCAAATTGAAGGTTGGACAATGAGGATAAGAACATTTTCAAATGGAAATTGAGAATCAAGCTTTTGGAAGCTTGGGAATGATCTTTGACTTAAGTAAATAGAGGTATGAAAGTAGTAGCAGCTGAATGAATGCAAGCTTCGCACAGGAAGTAGTGAGGTTGTAGGAAGGACTTTTGGAAGTTCTTAGAATTGTAGTAGAACCTTATTCAAGTTGAGGCTTGGAATAGATAAGGACAAAGGAGTCTTTAAGAGTTGTGAGTAGAGCAACTAAAGAGAGAGAGAGCAATATTGCTCAGTGCAAGTTCTAAGGAAAGAGGACTTGAAGACCAGGCAGAGGAAAAGCTTGGTAAGAGATCAACTTAGAAGAGTTGAATGGTTGCAAGTGTAGAAGCTCACACTAAAGAGAAGATGGCTATGTAAAGTCATATGGAAGGTTCAGAAGAAACATACAAGATGAAGGAAAAGGATGCTCAAACAATCAATAGGGAATGGATGAGTCAAGCAGAGATTGAACGGGAAATGGCTGAGATAAGAAGAAAAATTGATGTGTTAGTAATGCTGCTAGAGGAGAACCAAATACAAGTTTGGGTCTTGAAGAGGAAGCTAGTGAGGTGGCATAAATTGTATAAATTACAGAGAAGGTTACAAGAGAAGAGAAGTCAACAAGTGAATATGCAACTAGCAGAAGAGATAATGAAGCTTGAACATGTACTGGATGTTCAATGGAAATATGAAGAACTCAGAGAAATTGAAATGGGAATGGAATTATCCATTTGTGAACTAGATTAGGGTGAAGTTCTAGGTGAAGAAGAAGGGATTATTGATGACATTCTAAACTATTGGACAAATGCAGACCAGCGGGAATAGGTAAAACCTTGTATTGATGAATCTGATAATTTTGATTCAATTACAAGTTTTGTAGAGGATGAGCAATCTCTAGAAGCTGTCAGAAGTATGGGAGAGTACCATTCAGAAGATAAAAATTCTAAAGTAAACGAGGATGGAGAATGTCTCTTAAATGTGAAAAGTAGTGATGCATTACAGTAGAGAGAACTTAATGATGCTTTGATTTTTGAAACTGTGACAACACTAGAACAATTTCTTATGCAAGAAGGAGATGAAATTCAGTCTGAAGAATTGATATGTAAAGCAATCGTTGAGACTATTGAACCTTGTAAATTTCATATTGATAATGTGTATATAAATGCAGGAAACATAAGTAATGATGAGGTACTTATGAAGTGTCACATAGAACTGAAATTGCTGGAGTATTTGCTAGGAAAGTTAGTGTATGATAGTGTGATTGCAAGGGAAGAAGTTCACTATAGTGGACAAGAGTAGAAAGACATCATAGAAGCAGATGGTATGGAGGAGAGACTAGCTAATAGTCTCGTGAATTCTGTGGGGAATTCAAATCAGCATACTGATGAGCAGCATACTAATGTGTTGCCAGTGGGAGATAAGGCACAAAAGCCTTATGATTTTTATTTTAACAAGTGATTTATGAGTGCAAGTTTAGTTGCAGATGCTAAAGAAAAATTGGCACATATGAGCAGCCAAATGAAGGGAGAAGACTCCATGGAAGAATTCAATCCATGGAACATAGATGTTAATTTGCTGGAGGAAATGCTGAAGAGTCATGATTCAGTCATGAGACAGGGTAAGGATGATAGGGAGGCAACAAACAAAGCAAACAAAGCCAGCAAAGCAAGTAAATCAATTGGAATAGGAGCAAATGAAGAAGAAAAAGAAAACCGACAGCAGTTTGAAGAATTGATGGACAACAACAACAACATGAAGCAGAAGGAAATAAATAATAGTGAATGGTAGAATATGGACTAGTTCAAGGATGTGCAGGAAACAGAGATTGAAGGAATGTGGCAGATAATGATGAAACATGCCATAGGGAGTAAAATGATAGCAGCACGAAGGATGATCAATCAGAGTATAAACCTAATTGACAAGGAGAGGAAGATAGAGTACAAAACAACAGACATACAACAACAACAAAGGAGCAAAGCATTTGAGCAAATACAAGCTAAAGTTTGGGATCGTGAAGGTTTTTCTAACAACTTATGAAGATACATGATCAGGAGATGGTGGAAATTTTCTACTTTGGGAGTCTAATGCAGGAGCATCCAACCCAAGAAAAATCATTGTATTCTAGTAGACATATGGGTGTTGTGTTTTCAAGGAAGTTAGTTTCCTAAGTGTGAATTAAATGTAACTATTAATTCTTTGAGTGATTTTAATGAAAGAAGCTAGAATAGGGAATTAGTTAAATAATGTGAGGCATATTTGTAAATGTTCTCAAATATAGGAGAACATGAGCGATTTATGATAGTTGAAAGATTGAGGGATTGAGAATTAATTGTAAATCTTAGATTAGGAGTCAGTTCATGAATATAGGGATTAGAGAGGAGTTTTAGGAATGAGGGAGAGATTTAGGAATTTTGTTAAGCAATTCATGGATCTAAACCAGAATTAGTTTTAGAATCCCTCAGAATAAATGTAAGCATAAAAGGCAGATAGAGGGGTTAGATTTTGGAGATAAGTTAGACTGGATAGATAGCAAAAGTGTGGTTTTGAGCCTACGGGTAGATTTGTAAACGAAAGGCCATTGTAAAGAGAAATTAGGCTAAGGGAGAGAGTTCCATTTTGTAAATATGTGTGGATTTATATATGCGCAGAAATTTAATTTCGTTGTAAAATGTGTGATTGAAGTGTTGAATGATAATTTAAGTTTATGAGAGTTGCATAATATAAATATATGCAGGCGGATTCAAGGAAAACACACAAAGAAATATATGAAAAGGCAGACCATAATGGTGTCTCGAATCCATTACAATGATTAAATCCAAGCTTAGGAGCGAGAGTGCAGTTAAAACACCGAGAGATTAGAGTTTGGAATAAACCCTAACTACAAAGAAGAAACTCGAGAAAATGAGGAAAATTTCGAAGTAAGAGGAAGAACAGAAGAAGTGAAGTTCGACACTCAGCAACCATTAGATCTCATAGATCAACGGCTGAGATTTAGTCGCATTAGCATCAACCCTCTTAGAATTATTAGAACTGAGGCTCGGAGATTTGTGAACAGCAAGTAACAATTTATTGTGGACCCTTGGATTGTTGGATTGTGGCCAGATCAACCGTCACGATTTAAATTGCGTATTGGTGATCGGAGATGCCAAATGTTAGTGGTTTATGAATGTTGCAATATCGAAACAACGGTATTCGGTGATCAGAGTTTGCGATAATCAGCGATCGGCATTTGGGATTTATGGATGATTGGGCATCAGAAGTTTCTGAGATCGGAGGAGTAACGCGAGAGAGCATCGAGTGATAAGCTAGACCTGATGACACATATAAATGCAGGTAGATAACATTTGAGTTTTTCTTATATGATCCAGAGCAGAAATTCCATGTATTTCCTTTGTATTATGTTAAAGACTCGCGGCAAGTCTTTTAAGGCTTAAACGTGGAGATAACGACTCCCATAGCTGGAAGATCGGAGTCGAGGAATTAACGAGGCATATGCATGTTAAAGACCTATGAAAGGAGCCGATAGCAATTACAATGAGGGTTAGCCTTGGAAACCTTGACAAGGTTGTATGGTAGGCAGAAAGGTATGGTTTGTATACGTTTCCCTTTGTTAATGGATTTAAAGGGATTTAATGCCGATATGTAAATTTTGTGTTAATATGTATTAACCAAGGTCATGGGGGGGTGGTTATATATATGTGGCTAGTGGTTAAGGGGTGATGTAAAGGTTCCAAAGTGTTTTAAAGTCCTCATAAGGGAGAATCAATGGGAAAATTTAACAAAGTCATAACCAAAGGCTTAAGGCCTGTTTAAAGATTTCGATAGAGATATTTGGTGGGGTGATTGAGTTCCAATTCAAAGGAACTATGACTAAAAGGGCCTTAACCATATATGGTTGTAGATTTGATTCCTAGGAGAGTCAAACATTTGGGACAATGGATTATGCATATTGATGCATAATGTTGTGGGTATGTGCAAGGATAACCATGCATCACACCTTTAACTAAAAGCAGATGCCTATTACACTTTCATTTCAACGGCACGCCTTGGACTATGATCCTTGGTTTTTCCACTCTCTCGTACTCTAGGCCCTCATAAGTTTTGTGAGGGTGGAAAACACATTTCTCCATTGAAGAGTATTGGAATAATAGAGAAATCTCTAAAAGATTCTCCTATAATTAAAACCAATAAAGTGTTGTTGAACTATTTTCCTTATTTAAACTTAATTAGTTAACTGTTCCTATATTGTAGAAATATGTTGAACCATAATCTAATTACTCCCATGAGCATTCTTTTTTCAACTCCTAGAAATGGCGTTGGTTTCCTTTTTCTTAATGGATGGACAATACTGATTGTGGCCAGAATATTCATAGTCGTATAATCCTATGAAGTGCCCATATTTACTCAAGGAATGCGTTCTTTTCCATTACTGTCAATAAATGATCTTATTAAAGTATATTCAAACGCCATCATAAATACATGGGCGGGTGCTTCATTGACTCTTACATTTATATTTTTACTAGTATTACATATTGTTACCATTGTTACCATGCACTCGAGCCACCTATCTGCTCATGAAGCGAATGTAGTTGTTTCGATAACCCCTTTGTAAAAGTTAATCAAAAGCTATTTTAATTGATTACCAAATAATATGACCAGAAATAGAAGCACATTCTCAAATAATAATAGAATAACAGAGTTTGTGGATGTCGATCCATGTCCATTGAGAGATTTATAAATGATTCTAGGTTATGATATAAATATAAAGGAAAAATGTAAAGCCATGTATTTGGCTATCAATGAAGCACCCCACCACCAATGTAACAGTCCATCAAGCACCACACCCACGTATTGTTGGAATTCAGGCACAACAATTTAAAACAAAATTGTCTATCCCTTTGTTTTTACATAACAAAGAAAACTACCTATGCTGTGTACTTCTTGCGTTTGTAAAAAACTGCCTATGTCTTTGTACTTTGTCTTTAAAACAAAAAATTGCCCTTTGCACCTTTATTACTTTTCAAAAAAAAAAAAAAAACTTTATTTTATCTTTTCTGCAAGCCAAGAGAAGCTAAACACCAGCGTAGCTTCTCCAACAAAACTGGTTTCGTGAACATGTCTGCACAGTTCTCCTTTGTATGCACATTTTCAAGAGTAACTCCCCTTTCAGTGATAACCTGTCTTACAAAATTATATTTGATTGGAATATGCTTTGATTTACTATGATAGGCCGGATTCTTACCCAAATGTATTGCACTTTGACTGTCACAAAGTAACCTGATGTTATCCTGTAACCTACCAAACTCACCAAGCAAACCTTTCAACCAAACCGCGTCTTTGCAAGCATGAGAAGCAGCAATGTATTCAGTAGTAGACAAAGCAACAATATTTTGTAGCTTTGACATCCAGCTTATAGCTCCACAGACGTACCCTGAAGTTGATCTCCTTTTGATGCCATAAGTGAATGGAACTACTGTCATGTTCAGACAAAGACACATGATCTGACCCAGTTCTACCTTCTAACTTTTCCTACTTTCTTAGCCTTCATCACTAGTAAGATACCTTTATAGATTTTCATAACTCCAGCTAATCAAAAATTACAAAATTCCAGTGTGTGACAACAATAGAAAATCTGTTGCTGGATTATCTCCAGGTTGTTGGGAGCAAATTAATGCATCCTAAATTTGATGTGAGAGCAGTTAGGTTCTCTCTGCTATAAAATAGGTTGTCATATAGCTGGGTGTGAGTGTGAGAGTTTCATTGATGTAATCTCCAAAATTTGATTAATATATTCCTGATGCCTATGTTTGGTGGATGTAGCTCAGATTGGTTGGGTGAACCACATTAAAACTGTCTTTTATGTGGTTGATTGAATGCTGTGTTACTTCTGCTATGTGTTTTATTTAAATTGCTGTGCCTAATTCCAACACGTATGCTGGCCTGAAATGAAAATGAAAATAGGTTAAAGAAAATTGAAGTGCTGATGAAAATAGGTTTAACTGGTTGATTGAAATAGGTTAATTACTTGGGCTTTTGTAATTGTTGAAACTATTAGCTCTCACTGCAAGGCCTCTGGATTTGAGCGTTTGTTGGAATTGGTGAAGCGGTTTGCTGCAAGTGGTCTGCTCCATTTGCTATCACTCAAATCGGTTTCCAATTGCATGGATCGGTCTAGCTGCAAGGGTTCTGAAATTGTTTTGCTGGGGGTCTGTGGCCTAAAAAATAGTACGTTGCCCAGAAAATCCATTAGTTTGTTAAATATTTATAGCTTTACACGTAATTAGTTTTGGGATATTTAATGTTGTGAGTCTTATGCCTCCGGTTTGATTTCATGTTTAAATTTTGAAGTGATCTTCGACCTTAGTCGTTTAATCCTGTGATCTAAGTCTTAAGGTAACCTAAGTCGTATTAATCCTTTGACCTAAGTGATAAGGTAACCTGTCTGATCTAACCAAATTTATCATGTTTGATCTGTGAGAAGCGATATAAGATAACCTGTGTGATCTGAGCATGCTTACGGTAGAATGTTCAATTTTTGCCGGAAAATAATAAACCTTATGATGTACGATTTCCTCCGAGTCCAGCTCTGCGCAAGTCACCATCACATGAGCTATTACACATTCCTCATTTATAAGTCTTTTAATTCCCTTGTGCAGCACCTGAATTATATCAAACAATAGATTGATTGTACCTTGATGAAATAATATCAAATAATATTTTTAATACCTTGATGAAATAATATCAAATAATATTTTTAATACTTGAAGAAATAGTTAGTTGGCAAATACATGCTCTTGAATGGCCTACTCGAATTCTTTTCTGGTTTTCCTCTTGAGCGCCTGTTGTTGTCATGGAGAATGTTAAGAACTTTGCAGATTAGTGGCCTAGCATGCCACCAAAATATGGGTTTTCCAAGTGTTGGAGAAGAAATGATCGATTAATTATTTATTCTTTCATTTCTATTTATTTTCAAAGAGTTGGAGGAGACGGATCAATTAATTATTTATTTGGTTCATTTTGATTCATTTTAATTTAATATCGAAACAAAATATATATTCAGTGTAAATTTTCATTCTTTTGATTTAATATCAAATCAAATTTGCATTCAGTGTAATGCTCAGAGGTGTAAAAACCTTCAATGAGCACCTTTGATTTTGATTTTGATTTGGGATTTGTTCTTTGGTTTGGAATCTGTGATTGTTGTGTTTTTAGATATATTTGCTTATCTCAAATTTGATTTGTTATTTATATTTAATTTATAAATGGTTAATTTGATATATAATTTATTATAGATTTATGATTCATTTTAATTTATAGATTATCTTTGTTTCTTTTAGTTATAAACTCTCATTTTTATTTATAAACGCAGTAGGAAATTAAAGTAATTAAGATTTAAATATTTATTAATTCATCTCGATTTTTAGAAATTTAAATTCGTTTTAATGTCAACCTTAGGAAAACTACAATTCAATAATTTTAATAGATTTACAATTCAATAATTTTAATAGATTCAATACATTTTATTCAATTTAATTGATTCCAGTAATTTTATTAAATTGGAAAAAATCTACTAAACGTATTAAACCTATTTAAATCAACGTAAATGAATGTATTTGATCAACAATTGATTTACCGGTAATCCCTAACAAATTTATGTAATTCAATAGAACGACATTTTTAGAGAACTAGGACGTATGCATGGTTCACTTTTTAAACAAAACGATAATGTAATAAACAATTTTGAATTTTAATAAACAAAAAAGTAGTTTGGCAAATTCACTGACATATGAATTTGTTAAAACATTTAAAGTTTTATATAATAATTTTTAGATTATAGATATCAATGATCTAGTTAAGGTTAAGGTTAATGATGACTTATATGTGGGCTAATATATTTGAATTTATTTAAATTATTCTGTTTGAATTTATTTAAATTTATTTCATCTATTTAAATCAATAGACTGAATGTAATAAATTTTATTCAATCTAACCAAACTGCCATTTTAATTTATTTTTAGTTTTAAGCTGTCATTTTCATTTATAAACGAAATAGGGAATCAAAATAATTATAACTAGATTTTTTAAATATATTTTGATTTATAAACTGTCATTTTCATTCATTTAAATATATAAAATGTATTTTTAATAAATTTGTGTATTTAATTGATTTAAACTGTTATTTTAATTGGGATTTAATAGATTTATAACAATAAATATGTTTTAGCTTTAGCATTAATTTTAACCTTAAATTTTCTATTTCAATTTTTTAAATTTATTTAACTTATTTAAATTAATTAATTGAATTAGATAAAATAGATTTTATTCACTCCAACACATTCAAGAAACCATTATTTTGATTTGTAAAATGTCATTTTCGGTCCATTAAATATATTTTATTCAATTAAACAAATTCAATAAACTGTCATTTTGATTTATAAATTCTCGTTTTAAGAGATTTATAGATTTAGGAGATCTTATTTATAGGTTTAGTTGATCTTATTTGATTTAATTGATTTTGTTTTATTAATCTATAGATTTAATAGTTTTTAATAAATAGATTCAATCAATTTTATTCCATTTATTTTAATTAAAAAATATAAATTAAAATAATTAAAACTAAAATATTTATTGATTATTTTGATTTAAAATTTTCATTTTTATCTATTTGGAATTTATAAACTCTTTTTAAGATTTATATAAAATATACTCTATATATTCTTTGCATATATTCTTCGGTGAAAGAGTTCCGAGGCTTGGTGAAAGAGTTAAAAACATACTCTATATATTATTTGCAGTGAAAGAGTTCTCAGGGTGAAAAAGTTAAACATGTACCCTATATATACTTTGGTGAAAGAGTTCTAAGGCTCGGTGAAAAAGTTAAAAACATACTCTATATATTCTTCGGTGAAAGAGTTAAAAACATGCTCTATATATTCTTTGCATATATTCTGCGGTGAAAGAGTACTCTATATATTCTTCGGAGAAAGAGTTCTGAGGCTCGGCGAAAGAGTTAAACACGTACTTTATATATTCTTCGCATATATTCTTTGGTGAAAGAGTTCTGAGGCTCGATGAAAGAGTTAAAAACATACTCTATATATTCTTCGGTGAAAGAATTCTGAGGCTCGGTGAAAGTGTTAAACACGTACTCTAAACACGTACTCTATATATACATCGATGAAAGAGTTTTGAGGCTCATTGAAAAAGTTAAACAAGTACTTTATATATTATTTTTATATATTCTTTTCTGAAAGAGTTTTGAGGCTCGGTGAAAGAGTTAAAAACTTACTCTATATATTCTTCGCATATATTCTTCGGTCTGCGGGCTGGGGTGGGCGCGAGCGATCTGCAATCAGGTTTGCTGATATCAGGTGCACACATTCCTGATCTTTTTCTTTTTCTAATACATATTTGCTCATATAATTTCAAGTATGAATATTTCACCACAGTTACCAAAGATTACCAAGGGCACACCTAGCATAGTTACTCTACAAGGCCTTTATGAATATAGAGAGTCTTTAGAGAAACGTAGAGAAGAAAGAGAAGCCAAGGTACAAAAAGAGTTAGAAGCCATGCTGAAAAGTAAATTTGCATCTCTTGAAGGCACGATCCAAAAACAAATAGAAAATAAAATAGAACTTCTCGAGAATAAAATGGAGGCAATGGAGACTAGATTGTAAGTTATAGAAAAACAAAACCAAGATACTAACCAACCATCCCACGAAAGAGAAGTCGATACTTTAGAGAGTCTTAAAATGAAAGACATGATTAAAGAACTAGAAGAAAAAGTTAATAGCCGCCTCACCCTAGATAATTTGGTAGATAAGTTAGATATCAAACCAATTAAAGATGAAATGAGAAAATTAATAGAATTAGACCACGAACGTAACAAAAGGGCCTTGAACCTTATAATATTCGGTTTAAAAGAGAAAGTAGATGAGGATACTTTAGCATTAGCCCAAACAGAATTACATAATAGATTACAAATTGAAATAGTTTGTCTCACAGAAGCAACAAGGTTGCGGAAATTAACCGAGAATAAAGGAAGACTAATCCGCATAACGGTGAACTCCACTGATCATAAGTACGACATACTTAGTAAAACCTCAAGTCTAAAAGGAACGGGAATATTCATAAATGAAGATCTCATTCCAGAAGATCAAGCTGAATTAAGAAAGGAGGTTCAAAAGGTAAAAGAAGCTAGAAAGGAAGGAAAGTGGGCAATAATCAAAAATAGAAAAGCCTTTATTCAAGATAGAAACCAAAAAGATAGTAATCAATAGCAATTAAACATGCTCAGGATCCTTTCTTGGAACTCTCAAGGCTTCCAATGGAGCAAAGGCCCTAAGCTAAGTTGGATTTCAAATGATGTTGATATTATTTTGCTTGTTGAAACTTGCGAGCACAAATAATCTAAGGTCCCTAACATAGATGGCTTTACACTATGGTCTACCTGGAACAAGCAATCCTCCCGTAGAGGCATTGGGGGAATAGCTTGTTACATTAAGAAGACCATCTCCCCCCATGATAGGATTTATAAAAATGACCCTCACAACCAATATAGTTGGATAGAGATTAGATACATTAATAATAAAAAGTCCTACATAGAAATATGTTATTGCCCCCCATCAATTCTAACTTCTATAAGAAGAAGAATCTAGATAAAACTAACTCTTACAATGGTTTAGAGAATGATATTTCTAGCCTAAGGAATGATGGTAATATCCTTTTAATAGGTGACTTTAATGCTCTAAATTCAAACAACCAAACTATTATTATAAGCAATCATTCCAACCCTAATCCTCTTTGGTTAGACGAAGACCCTACTCTAGCTAGTAGGTACAAAAGGAGCTTTGAAGACCTCGGGGAAAATTTGTTTGCGTCAGAGCTAGTCAAGCTTTGTAGTGCTCAGGATCTCATAATTTGCAATGGTGTAAAGAAGTGGCCCAATTCCAACAAGATGACCTGTATCCATGGACTTGGTAGCAGCATGGTAGACTACGTTATTTCTGATCTCCCATTATACAATGAAATAATAAATTTTGACATCTTAAACAACCAAGAACCTCACTCTGATCATAGGCCTTTACCTATAAATCTCAATTTTGTCATAAATAGGGTTCCCACAGAAAATAATAGTTACAGCCAAAAGAACTTAATATTTGATATAAATAAAAATGATCTCTTTCTAAATGAATTAAAAACTAATTTGCTTCCTTTATCTAGTATAGACAACATAGAAGACCTCTATCATACTTTTACTACAACCCTCTCATATTACATTAACAAGTTCTCAATTGAAGTTTCAAATAATAAAATAAATAGCAAAACCAATCCATAGTATGACAGAGATTGTAAAAGTGCAAGAAGAGAAATTAAGGAAGTTGTTGATGAATCTCTTAAAATGGACAAGATAAAAATATACAAAGCCCTAACTAAAAGGAAAAAGAGGCAGTACATTCATCAAAGACAAGAGAATCTCTTACACCTCTCTAAGGTAGCTCCTAAGAAATTTTGGAGGCAGCTTTTGACTAGGAAGACTAAAGATAATAATAAAATTGCTCTTCACGATTGGAATTCCTATCTTAAAAAGATTTATGAATCTCCAAATGTCATGGATAATTTGGAATCCCTGCTCACAACGAAAGAAGTTTTCTCTTTATAAGACATTACGTTTGGGGTTAATCGCCTTGCTAATGGGAAATCTAAGGACATTGAAGGTTACCAGGAGGAAATCTTAAAAATTCGAGGTCCTGTCCTCATCCCCCACATCCATAAGATTTTCAGTGAAGCATTCAAGCAAGGGTTCCCTAAAACTTTGACTCAGAGCCTCATTATCCCTATTTTTAAAAGTGTGGATACAAATAACCCCTCTAATTATCGGACAATTATGATCAGCCCTCTCTTAGCCAAGTTATATGGTAGTATTTTGGAAAAGAATTTAAGCATATGGCTTGAAAGTGAAGGTAAGAGGGCTAAAGGCCAAGTAGGTTTTAGAAGGAATCACTCAACAATAGACCACCTTGTTACGCTTAGGATCATTGCGGAGGAATGTCGTAATGATAAATCCAATTTATTTTGTTGCTTTGTGGAATTTAGAAAGGATTTCGATACAGTTCCTAGATACAACCTTTGGAATATATTAGAAGAGCTAAAGGTTCCTCTCAAGTTGAGAGCTGCTGCTATAAGGTTATACGAGAATGTAATTGCCAAGCTAAAGAGCAATGATGGGTGGTTGAAAAATATTAAGTGTAACATCGGAGTTAAACAAGGTTGTCCCCTCTCCCCTACCCTATTTGGCATCTACATCGATAAGATCGAAGGCTATTTAGAGGAAGCAGGATGTGATGGCATGATCTTAGCTAGGATAGTTGTCATCCTTCTTCTCTATGATGATGATATTATTCTTTTGGCAAGGTGCCCGTCTGATCTTGATAAGCAACTCAGGCTTCTTAAGGATATCTGCTCTACCATGGGTATGACAGTTAACACTCACAAAACAAAAGTTATGATTATCAAATCTAAGAAGGACACTTACGCTAATTTTATGTATGACAATAATAACTTAGAGGAAGTGTATTCTTACAAGTACCTAGGAATTGATATTCATCACAAGCTCAACTGGAACCATAGCATTGAGAAAAGGATTAATGGGGGGTGGAAAGCTTATTTTGGTCTTGAAAATAATTGTAAAACAGCAAACCTCGTAATGTGGGATAAAAAGAATTTCCTCTTTGAAACTTTAGTCGCTCCTGTTATCTTATATGGATGCCAAAGAATCATGGAGAAAGATTGAGCAAATCCAAAATAATTTTATAACTTATAAGCTAAAAATTAAAAGTAATACACCCTATCCTATTCTCCTTATAGAAGCAGGTATTTTTGCTATTGAGATCCTAGCTATGATTAGGTTTCTGTTGTACAAGCACAAACTCAATAACATAGGCGATCATAGACTTCCTAAGCTAGCTTTAAATTCCAGCCAAAACCACCTAAGGCTCAATCGAGGGTGGCATAAAGACACAAGGGTTTGGTTAAACTATTGGGAGATCAACGAGAATGATGCATTGCAAAACATAAATAACATTAAAGATATTTTTACTTCTAAGTTCAAAGAAAAGATGTGGTGTGAGAAATATTTAGCAGCTAAAAGAAAATTAAGTTATTATAAGAAGGTCATCAACCCCACCCTAGAAGATCAAAAGTATCTCTCTATTTTAACTCACTCAAACAAGAAAATTAATATAGCAAAGATTAGAACGAATTCGCATGAGCTCCATAGTGAAACAGGTTGTTCGGCAATTCCTAAAACACCATGGATGGAAAGGATCTGCCATATATGTGAGCATAGGAACATCGAGGATGAAAGCCACTTCCTCTTAGAGTGCCCCACGTACAACCACATTAGATCTCAATTTCACAATCTTTGTTACAATACTCACCTTCCTAGCCTTTTACAATGTCAAAATTATAGTGAGCTTGGGAGGCTTCTCTCCAAGCTTTTTTAGCATAGGAATAAAATGTTAAATCAAAATAAATAATTTGTTTCTTTAGGTCTAATAGACCAATGTTTGGTCTCGGTGGACGTTAACCATCATCATCATCATCATATTTAATTGATTTTAATTCTCATTCTAATTGATTTTGATTCATTGATTTATAAATTTATTTAATAGATTTAGAAGTATAAATATGTTTTAGCTATACTAACTATGTCCAGTAGTTTTTAAACACTTCTCTTGCATGGGCCTAAAAACAGTGGTTGTGTGGCAAAATTATGAATTCTTGCCGATAAAAAAAAATGCTGGATATTCTTCGACCTTTCAAATTGAATCATTTTTATTGCAATGTGGCAATTGAAAATAAGAACTCCCATCCACTTGTTGTCTATGTTAACTGGAATATTCGTATATGAATCGATGTCATTAATTTTTAATCATAAATGATTTCGATAGATGAAATAATTTAATTTAATATATATATTCAATTCCAAGAATTGAATTCATTCAATAGATTCAAGAAACTTTCATTCTGATTTATAAAATGTTTTTTTGACAGATTTATATATTTAATTGATTTTGATTTATAGATTTATATGTATAAATTTGTTTTAATTTTAGCTTTGATTTTGACACTAAATCTTCGAGTTCAAATTCTTAAATTAGTTATTTTAAAATTATGTTTATTTAATTATTTAAAAAATAAATAGTTTTAGTAGTGATATTATTGTTCAACCGTATTTTAGTGTGTTGCAATTTTTATTATTGTTAAAATATATTTAATAACATTTGTGGAGTATGTTTTCCATTTTTATTATGGTGATTAGCATGTTTAATATGATAAATAATGATTGAAACATTTTTTCTTCATTATATGTTTAATATGCAGAGAAAAGCAGTATTCCAGCATAAGGGCCAAAGGAAGATGAAGATCCCTCCTTCCATCCATCCCTATGAGACTACTGGTTTGTTGTCACCTGGGTTAAGGAGGTCAACATAGACCTGCATCACCAAAAGGACCTCACCTATGTCATAACATCTCATAATGAATCCAAATCAATGAGACCCCATCTATGTGGATCCGTTTCAGAAATTTTGACTCTTGATATTTCCTGATGCTACTGTCGGTCATTGATGGCCCTCGATGGGCATCCTTCCTTCAATGTGTCATCCATTATCTCCTCCCACCAGTAGCACAGGTCGATATGCTTGTTTAGTACCCTCTCATTTGCAAGCTAGTCTACAACTTTGTTGGCTTTCTTGCAAACATGCACCAACCTAAGAGTTCTCAGTCTTCTTAGGTGCACTTGGATTCTTTGGTAGACTTGCAAAAGCCTCCAGTGTTCTGAGATTTTCTCAAGAGTAGTTCCAACATTTATTCTCTTCACTGAGTTAATGACTAATACTAATTCTGAGTCAGCCTCAATGATGAAATTATGAATGTTGTGTTTGCTTAGTATTTCCAGGTAAAATTCCATTGCCATGAGCTTAGCCATATTGTTGGTTGCTTTTCTTAGATAATTGTCGAAGATGACTTGTATGTTTCCTTCCTCATCCTTCAAGACCCCTTCGTAATGAGCTTCTCCTGGATTCCCTTTTGAAGCCCTAAGAAGGGGGTTGCCAAGAAGACTTGTCTGCTAAGGTCTTCTTATTAATCTGCATAGAACCCTGAGTGGGAGGAACCTTGAGCTCTAACGTCTCCAAAATTCTAGCCTCTCTTTGTCCGATGGGTTTGTTGGTAGTTGCACCTCCCAAGATATGAACAGTCCCTTTGAGTTGTTTAAGGATTAGCTTAAGGATGTTGCTCACTGGACTCGCTTTCTCCTTGAAAATCCTATTGTTGCACTCCTTCTAGACATTCCAGATTATGAATCCTGGGGTCAACATCCAGGCAGAATTAAGGATCTCATTGTCTGAAAAAAAAATTACGCTAATTCTTCAATGTAATAGTGATGTCATTGACATTTCTGTTTTTTTTCTCAAAGTCTTCTCTAACCCAATTCCAAAGTATTATGGTGAAAGTGCATCTATTCCGTAGATGATTTGTAGTTTCTTCTTGTTGTCTACATAAGTGACATCTTGAGGGACCAACAAAGCCTCTTTTTCTTAGTTTATCCCATGTCAAAATCTTACCCTATTGAACCAACCACTTGAACAATTTTACTTTCATCTAGTGAGGATTTTCCCAGAGTTTTTTCCATGTCTTATCAATGTTTGGAAGGTTAAGCCCTACATCTATTCTTTTGGCTTCCTTAAGGTTGAAGAGACCTGTCTTGTTCTTTCCCCATCTTAGTTGATCGTTCAAGTTTGAGTTCAAGATTTGTCTCTTGTCTAAAAGACCTTGAAGGGCTATAGCTTGAGTATGCAACATGCCCATTCCACTATAATATGGAAGTTTCCAAGTTCTCAATTTCCCATTTTTCCTTGATTG
>APFE030228119.1:92171-124946 GCA_000404065.3 Pinus taeda
TATCTTATATGGATGCCAAAGAATCATGGAGAAAGATTGAGCAAATCCAAAATAATTTTATAACTTATAAGCTAAAAATTAAAAGTAATACACCCTATCCTATTCTCCTTATAGAAGCAGGTATTTTTGCTATTGAGATCCTAGCTATGATTAGGTTTCTGTTGTACAAGCACAAACTCAATAACATAGGCGATCATAGACTTCCTAAGCTAGCTTTAAATTCCAGCCAAAACCACCTAAGGCTCAATCGAGGGTGGCATAAAGACACAAGGGTTTGGTTAAACTATTGGGAGATCAACGAGAATGATGCATTGCAAAACATAAATAACATTAAAGATATTTTTACTTCTAAGTTCAAAGAAAAGATGTGGTGTGAGAAATATTTAGCAGCTAAAAGAAAATTAAGTTATTATAAGAAGGTCATCAACCCCACCCTAGAAGATCAAAAGTATCTCTCTATTTTAACTCACTCAAACAAGAAAATTAATATAGCAAAGATTAGAACGAATTCGCATGAGCTCCATAGTGAAACAGGTTGTTCGGCAATTCCTAAAACACCATGGATGGAAAGGATCTGCCATATATGTGAGCATAGGAACATCGAGGATGAAAGCCACTTCCTCTTAGAGTGCCCCACGTACAACCACATTAGATCTCAATTTCACAATCTTTGTTACAATACTCACCTTCCTAGCCTTTTACAATGTCAAAATTATAGTGAGCTTGGGAGGCTTCTCTCCAAGCTTTTTTAGCATAGGAATAAAATGTTAAATCAAAATAAATAATTTGTTTCTTTAGGTCTAATAGACCAATGTTTGGTCTCGGTGGACGTTAACCATCATCATCATCATCATATTTAATTGATTTTAATTCTCATTCTAATTGATTTTGATTCATTGATTTATAAATTTATTTAATAGATTTAGAAGTATAAATATGTTTTAGCTATACTAACTATGCAGTATTTTTTAAACGACTGTCTCTTGGCATTGCCTAAATCAGTGGTTTCGATGGCAAAATCTATGAGATTCTCTTGCCGATAAAAAAATGACTGGATATTCTCGACCTTTCTAATTGAATCATTATTGCAATAGTGGCAATTGGAACAATTATGAACTTCCCATCCACTGTATGTCTATGCTTACATTGAATATTCTTATATTAATCTATTTCAATTTATTTTAATCAATAGATGATTCGAGTTCAATAATTTTTATTTAATATATTTTATTTCAATTCCAAATATTGAATTCAATTCAATAGATTTCAAGAAACTTTCATTCTGATTTATAAAATGTTTTTTTGACAGATTTATATATTTAATTGATTTTGATTTATAGATTTATATGTATAAATTTGTTTTAATTTTAGCTTTGATTTTGACACTAAATCTTCGAGTTCAAATTCTTAAATTTATTTTTTAAAATTATGTTTATTTAATTATTTAAAAAATAAATAGTTTTAGTAGTGATATTATTGTTCAACCGTATTTTAGTGTGTTGCAATTTTTATTATTGTTAAAATATATTTAATAACATTTGTGGAGTATGTTTTCCATTTTTATTATGGTGATTAGCATGTTTAATATGATAAATAATGATTGAAACATTTTTTCTTCATTATATGTTTAATATGCAGAGAAAAGCAGTATTCCAGCATAAGGGCCAAAGGAAGATGAAGATCCCTCCTTCCATCCATCCCTATGAGACTACTGGTTTGTTGTCACCTGGGTTAAGGAGGTCAACATAGACCTGCATCACCAAAAGGACCTCACCTATGTCATAACATCTCATAATGAATCCAAATCAATGAGACCCCATCTATGTGGATCCGTTTCAGAAATTTTGACTCTTGATATTTCCTGATGCTACTGTCGGTCATTGATGGCCCTCGATGGGCATCCTTCCTTCAATGTGTCATCCATTATCTCCTCCCACCAGTAGCACAGGTCGATATGCTTGTTTAGTACCCTCTCATTTGCAAGCTAGTCTACAACTTTGTTGGCTTTCTTGCAAACATGCACCAACCTAAGAGTTCTCAGTCTTCTTAGGTGCACTTGGATTCTTTGGTAGACTTGCAAAAGCCTCCAGTGTTCTGAGATTTTCTCAAGAGTAGTTCCAACATTTATTCTCTTCACTGAGTTAATGACTAATACTAATTCTGAGTCAGCCTCAATGATGAAATTATGAATGTTGTGTTTGCTTAGTATTTCCAGGTAAAATTCCATTGCCATGAGCTTAGCCATATTGTTGGTTGCTTTTCTTAGATAATTGTCGAAGATGACTTGTATGTTTCCTTCCTCATCCTTCAAGACCCCTTCGTAATGAGCTTCTCCTGGATTCCCTTTTGAAGCCCTAAGAAGGGGGTTGCCAAGAAGACTTGTCTGCTAAGGTCTTCTTATTAATCTGCATAGAACCCTGAGTGGGAGGAACCTTGAGCTCTAACGTCTCCAAAATTCTAGCCTCTCTTTGTCCGATGGGTTTGTTGGTAGTTGCACCTCCCAAGATATGAACAGTCCCTTTGAGTTGTTTAAGGATTAGCTTAAGGATGTTGCTCACTGGACTCGCTTTCTCCTTGAAAATCCTATTGTTGCACTCCTTCTAGACATTCCAGATTATGAATCCTGGGGTCAACATCCAGGCAGAATTAAGGATCTCATTGTCTGAAAAAAAAATTACGCTAATTCTTCAATGTAATAGTGATGTCATTGACATTTCTGTTTTTTTTCTCAAAGTCTTCTCTAACCCAATTCCAAAGTATTATGGTGAAAGTGCATCTATTCCGTAGATGATTTGTAGTTTCTTCTTGTTGTCTACATAAGTGACATCTTGAGGGACCAACAAAGCCTCTTTTTCTTAGTTTATCCCATGTCAAAATCTTACCCTATTGAACCAACCACTTGAACAATTTTACTTTCATCTAGTGAGGATTTTCCCAGAGTTTTTTCCATGTCTTATCAATGTTTGGAAGGTTAAGCCCTACATCTATTCTTTTGGCTTCCTTAAGGTTGAAGAGACCTGTCTTGTTCTTTCCCCATCTTAGTTGATCGTTCAAGTTTGAGTTCAAGATTTGTCTCTTGTCTAAAAGACCTTGAAGGGCTATAGCTTGAGTATGCAACATGCCCATTCCACTATAATATGGAAGTTTCCAAGTTCTCAATTTCCCATTTTTCCTTGATTGGTACCAATAGTCACTTACCCACCTTAGTCCTTTTTTGATGGTATTGGTGTGAATGTCTACTAATTCTTCACTTCAAAGATTGTTCTCCTGCTACCAATTATCCTCCTAGAACCAATCCAGGTTCCCATTTTTGATCTCCCAGAAATTGTGGTTTTGGACTAGGGCCCTATTCTCCCATGCCCTATTACAAATTGTAAAACCTTTAGCTTGTCCTGTCATTCTGATTATATTGTTCTCCTGCCATTCACTACCATATTTTTTCTTCCAGAGTTTTGCCAAGGGAACTTGTATTTCTTTCAGCCATCTCCACCAGATTTTGGCACCAAGAATTCTATTCAGAATTCTTGGGTCATGAAGAACCAAGCCACCATGGGCCTTAGGTTTGCATACTATGTCCCATGCCACAATGGCCCATTTCTTGTTTTCTTCACCTTTCCTCCAGAGAAAGTCTCTTTGAATGTTTCTTATATTGGTAATTACATCGGCTGCTGCTAGAATGGAAGATAGCATATAGATATGGATACTTTGGAGGACATCCTTAGTGAGAATTAGTCTCCCTGGTAGATTTAGTGCTCTTTTTGTCCATTTACTAATCTTATATTTTAGCTTATTAAGAACAGGCTCCCAGATATCATTGTGAAGCGGTTTGGCAGTGAGAGGAACTCCCACATACTTCATAGGTAATGATTCCTTTTGAAAGCCCAAAATTCTGGAAAGATTTCTTTGAATTGAAATATCTATATTGAAAAAGAAAATCTTTGATTTAATGAGACTTAACTCTCTGCCTGTTGCCCTAGCAAACTCACCCAGAATCTATTTGAATGCTTTGGTTTCCTTAACAGTGGGTGTGCCTTGAAGCATAGTGTCATCCACAAATTCTTGATGTGTCACCGTGTCCCCACCTTGAGTGAGTCTTAGACCCTAAATTCTCCCTTCTTCTTTAGAAGCTTTGATAGGTCTTCCTAACCCTTCCATCATTAGAATGAAAAGGAAAGGAGAAAGAGGATATCCTTACCTAAGACCTCTAGAAGGCATGAAGGTTTTGGAAGCAGAGCCATTGAGAAGAATTGCATAGCTAGTTGTGGTAACTAGTGCCATAACGCATTTAATCCAACTGTAATCAAAGCCATAGGCTTTTAAAATTGCTCTTATGTATGACCATCTAAGTTTGTCATAGGCCTTTGCTATGTCCAACTGCATTAGCATTCCTGCCTGTTTGTTGGTAATGAGTGAATGAATTGTTTCATGTGCTTGAATTATATTATCTAGAATTTGTCTTCCTTCCACATAGCCCGTTTGTTCCTCTGACACTAGGGCTCAGAGGAGGGGTTTGAGATAGTTGGCAATAATTTGGATATAATTTTGTATATCACATTGCATAATGCTATAGGTTGGAATCTATCTGGAAAGGTGGCCTTCTCCTATTTGGGGATTAAGGCTATGAAAGATCCATTGAGCACCTTTAAGACTTTCTTAAGTCTTCATGAGTCTTCCACTACCTCCAGGATGTTTTGTTTCACTATCCTCCAACAAGCTTTGAAAAATCCACATTAAAGCCATTTCGGCCTGGCGCTTTCCCATTTAGCATCTCTTTCACAGCTTTCTCAATTTCTTCCTCTATTATTGGTCTATTGAGATTGAAATTATCTTCTTTGGTAACTAATTTAGGGATGTACTCAGTGAATTTTGTCGTAAACTAGTATCTATCTTCCGAGGTTTCCTCAACAATTTTCTGAAAATGCTGGAGTAGAACCTTCTCCATCTCTTCATGAGTGTTTCTCTGTATTCCATGTTGATATGTAAGTTTCACAATTCTATTATTGTTTTGGTGAGCTATGGTGGATCTGTGAAACAATTTGGTGTTTCTCTCCCCTTCTTTAATCCATTGTACTCTAGATTTCTCTCCCTAGAGTATTTCCTCTTGAAGGCATATGTTGTCCCACTCCTACTGGAGTGACCCTACCATCTCTTTCCTTTCATCTGTATAGCGTTCTATGATAAGAATCTGGTTTATTTCCTTTAGTTTATTTTCCACCACTCCTTTAGCTTTTAAGATGTTACCAAATTCCTTCTTATTCCACTCTTTGAGTCTACCTTTAATGTGTTTGAGCCTGTAGTGAAGAAGGAAAATCTTTTTACCTTGAAGGTGAAGCTCTTCCTTCCACCATTTTTCAATGTTTATGAGGACATTTGAATGAGTGCACGAGGCATTCTCAAACATGAATGGGTTGTTCCTTGGCTTGCAAAAAAGGGAAGCTTCCAATTCGATAGGCCAGTGATCTGAATGCCCAAAAGGTATTATGAGTGTAGTAATGTTGCTTCCCCTGAGAAGAAGTTCCTCTGAAACCATAAATCTATCCAATTTTTAGGCCACTTGGGTAGGGCACCCTCTTCTGTTATTCCAAGTGAAGATTCCTTTGCTTGTTTCCATATCAACCAATTTCATATTGGTGATGAAGTTCTGGAAGGCAATCAAGTCTCTACCAAGTGTTCTAGTTCCTCCTTTCTTCTCCATGGGTGATTTTGTTATGTTAAAATCACCTCCAAGAATCTAGGGTAGAGCTGTGTATCTCTTCCTCATATCCTCCAGTGTTATGAGGAGTCGAAGTTTGTCCTCCATTGGTTGCAGACCATAGACATTGGTGATCATGTAACATTTTCTGTCACCCACCGGTTGGAAAATCAGAGAAAGGTGATGTCTGGATGCCTCTGCATCAATCACATAAAATTTTTGTGGATCCCATAGAGTGAGAATACCAGCAGCAGATTTATTTTCCTTAACTTCAAGATATTCATATCTATTTACCCATTTTCTATGTCTTTCACAGATCCTCTCCACTAAGCATTTTGTTAGGATTTTCCTCTCTGATTCTTTTACCTAGATTCCTCTGTTTTCTTCTGCTCCCTAGTCCTCTAATATTAAAGGTCGTGATTTTCATGGAGGTGGGGTTTTGAAGGAGAAACAAGCAATTCCTTTCATCCTTCCTAAATCGATCATGAGTTTGCCACACTCTAGTAGTAGTTATTTCTATCTTTTTCTTCCCCTCTTCTTGCCTAGATTCTTTGTTAGTTTTACTGTTATTAATCCTATTGAGGAAGTCCCTTTGTTTTCCTGGTTGTCATGTCCTCTTTTGACTTTTGTAGTTGTTTGATGTGCCTTGCTAAGGAATATCTATTGGATCTTGTCCATGTCCACCTGAGGGGTGGAGTTTATTCACAGGTTGCCTCCTTGTTCTAGAAACTTTTCCAGCTCTAGGTTCTCCCTTTCCAGTATCTCCTATAAATCTTCATCCTCTGTGCCACTTTCACTTTGAGTGATTTCCTGGTTGTTTTCTATTTCCGTGGTACTCAAAGGGTCCGTTGTGTGTTCATTCTATTCCTGAGTGCACTCCATGCTGGTCTCTTTTTCTTTCCCCCTTGCTGTTTGATTCTCTGTGCTCTCTTTATCCCTTCCATCGGCTTCTTTTTCTCCTAAGATCTCAAAGTTTTTGTAACATTTTGTTTTACTATTTACACTAGGGTTCTTTTGTGTCTTCCTTCCTCCTCCTTTTCCATTTCCTCCTACTTTGGTCAAACTTGGCTGGTCTTTTTCTTTATTGGTATTTAGGGTTTCCTCCCTTCTAATAAGAGGATAGTCTCTAGATAGATGCCCATGCTCATGAAATTTGTGACATCTAAACGGGATATGTTCATAGTCAATTGCTTGAACCCGTTCCTCATCATATACTTCTAGAATGACCTCATCTGGAAGAACTCCCAATAGGTCTATCTCCAAACATATATGGGCATAGGATGTATATTTTCCCCTTAGAGTTGCCTTTGAAATTTTTAAGAAATGACCTAATTTATTCCATATAGCTTTTAAATACTCTTGCATCTAGTAATCCAAAGGTAAAGAGCATAGTCGAATCCATACCAGTACCGAACTGAAGGTTTCTAATTCTGGCACAAAGTTCATTGTCCATGGCCACATATAGAGACCAACAGCTACAAAGAAGTATGGCTCTCCTTAAAAAATTTTGTCTTTGTCTTCCATGTTCATAAATGCCACAGTGAAAGAACCTTTGGATCCAAGATGTATATTTAACTCACCCTTTGGTTTCCATTTGTATTTTATCTAAGTGTACAATGCTTTCTCTCATGGCCAGATTCCCATAAATTTGCATATGATAGCATAGCTACCCATGTGATCCATGTGTGCTTACAAAGCTCGATCATTCAGTATAACCTGAGGTTTATTTAGGGTCTTCGGTTTACAAGGCCCCATCTTAGCTCTATTTTCTGATCCTTGAACTCTATCTTCCTCTTTCTCCTCCTGATAGTCTTCTTCATGGGACCCTTGATCTGCATTGGTTTTGTTGCCTTCCGCCTTCTGAGTTTCTGTGTTTGTTGCCTTGACCTCCAAGGGATGTGGAGGTTTGTTCTTTTTCTCTCCTCTTCCTCTGTTTGCTACTATATTACTATAGGAGGGAGTGGAGATCCCTCCTCCCCATGTCTCCATGGATGCTTGTTGCCCTCTCTCACTTGCTTAGTTGAACCCTAGAACCAAAGCCCCCATCTATATTCTATGATGGAGAACATTTATTTTGGTTTCAGGAAATTTATTTTTTTTCTCATGGATCAAGCCATTTGGAAGTCTTTACCTTTTGATATTATTGAGCTAATATTTCATTGGCTTCCATTATCTATTTTGACAAGATTTATAATTGTTTGTAAACATTGCAATGTTGTTTTAAAAAATCCTATTTTTCCTTTGCTTGTAGTCGATGTGTTGTTAATGAATTTGTATTTATTTCTCTACATGTTCATTTTGGCCACATATGTTCCATGATTTTTCCTTTTATTCATTCTGGATACATAAACCAATGTACAATTGGATCAATGATTATGTTATCTCCCCCTACAACCTTTTCCAATCTAAAGAATTATTTTTTAGTGAACCCTTTTACAAATACTTTTAAAAATACTAGATATGTTTATCATAGAAAGTGCAATTTTTTTTTGTCTCTTACAAAAAGTTGGTTCATGAAAATAAGAATGGGTTGAGCATAAGAATGGGTTGTGCGTGAAAACATGAAATTACATTTTTTGATACAGTAGCATTGATATTATGTGGAAGAGGACATAAATTCCATTGATATTGTGTGGAAGAGGACATAAATTCCTTATGGTGGTAGAATGCCTCTTAAGGAAATGATCTTCTACAATGGAATTTTTTTTTGGTTGTACTTCGACCAAAATTGTGAAGATAACACTACATATGGGTACACTATTTGTTGTTAGGATATTAGAAGGAATCTGTGGTGTTTTTCATTTGTTCCTATCAGTGACATACCATGCATGTCATTACCATTTTATAAGAATTAGTCGGTTTATGTCATTAATAATGGTTGAAAATGTTACCAATAATGGTTGTATGTATGTTTGGTTGATTGAGGAGGTTGACAATTTTGAATTTGGTCAACCTTGCAATAAACCAATGGTAAAGTGTTTTGAAGATGATTGGGAGTTCAGATGGATGTTCTTACATGTCATTTCTATAGATATTAATACTGAATTCCCTACCTACCTTCCTCTTTATACAGTTCAAGGAAAACTACTTATGTTCAAGTATTTCCAGTTATATGGTTTGTTGAATAAATTGTGTGCACTAAAAGTTGTCATATTGTATCCATCTTAGATAAAATAGATTTCATGTGCTATAGTTTGAAGATTGTAATTCTGGAATTGTAAGTGGATATGTTTTAACAATTATTCCCAATATAAATTCTATTGCTAACCTACCACCACTACTTATGGATATCATCTCTTAAGGTTTAAGTATTCAAAACATTTTCTCTCAAACATGTTATTTTTCTTTCATCATTTTCTACAGATACTAAAGGTAATTGTTTTACTGAATGTACACGCAAAAAAATAGTCATATCTATTTGTGATATGTTTGTTGGAAATTGCTTGCATTCTTGTGTTATTTGGCGATGGAATAACACACTTCATGTTTGATTGTCTATTATGATGTATTAAAATTTTATTCCATTGTAAACTACAAAATATTAAATTGGCTGATGCACTTATATATATAATGAAGTAATTATCTAGATTATATGTGAAACTTAATCATCTACCTTAAGAATTGAAATTTTTAAGAATTGGAATTTTTAAGAATTGAAATTTAAAACTCTAATAGTATTTAAAGCTTTTATATAGATATCTAAACCATAGTTACCAAATTCGGGCGTACTGGCAAAAAAAATTCGCAAGTTCACTGATTCGGTTCAATACGATTAAAAATTTGGCCAAATCGAATTCGGTAGGATGTATGAAGTATTTTTCCATGGCTTGAGCAATGGAAGGAGGAGGGAAATCAGCTGGTGGTAAGAAACTTGTTCCAAGAGCTCTTCAGTTCTCCGTTGGGCATATTGCCAAGCATATTGCCAAAATATCTCGTCGCCCAGAGGCTCGTTCACTGGAAAGACCGCAAGAGATAACAAAAAGATGAAGATTGTTCCATGCCACATTCTGACCATAGTTGGAAATGATGAAGAGCTGAGCAATTCCAATGGTGATGTGTAAGGTAGGTTGCTTGAGTTTGAAATCCAATCACCCTAGAAAACTAATATGGTATTTTTAGGGAGTCTGTGATAGGAAAAACTAATTAAAGAAAAGAAATACTATATTGAAAACTTGCAGTTTGCAAATTCCAAAAAAATAACAAAAAGATAGTACTTTCTATATTAAAAAAATTTATAAATAATAAATCGCAATATCAAGAAATATAGAGTAATAACTTTTCAATTAATAAAAGCTATAAAATAGCAAATTGGTTGCAAAACAGTGATTTCTATATAA
Source organism: Pinus taeda (assembly GCA_000404065.3). NCBI lineage: Eukaryota > Viridiplantae > Streptophyta > Pinopsida > Pinales > Pinaceae > Pinus > Pinus taeda. Next base: position 102,201 of record APFE030228119.1, read on the forward strand.
AAATAATAAAAAATTGTAACTTCTATATTGGATAAAGTAATAAAATGGTAAATTTTAGTTTCAAATGGATAGCAAAAGTTATAAAATAGAAAATTGGTTGTAAATCAATGATTCCTATATAAAAATAATAAAAAACTGTAACTTATATATTAGAAAAAATTATAAATTTCAGTTTCAAATAGATAACTTTTATTAAAAAAAATAACAAATTTAAGCATTTGTAACATGTATACTATCCAATTTTTTCCATATTAGATTTTATAGAGTCGAATTATTTCTGTATCGTATCAAATTAGAATTGGTAATTCCAATTCGAATTTGGTATTCGAATTGGAATTTGGTAACTATGACCTAAACTAAAGAAACAAGAAACTGTGGTTTGAAAATGATTCATTCTCTTTCACGTGAGAGAGCAAATGAATATCGTAGGTAGTGGTATCAACAAAATAATGAAACAATAAATAAGTGAAGAAGAGTTCAATATATGTTCATAATCATGAAGTCGTTGATCATAAGTATCGAAGCTTGGTTGATATAATGTGAGTAATTTTTTTTTAGGAATGTTCCTTTCCCTTCATTTTGTGTATCTCGAAATTCTCTTAGAATGCTGTAGTTTTCTGATAATAGTATTATTTCTGAACATTGCGTATACAAATATGTCTGGTATAGAATTGAAAACCATCAATATTATACAAATAATGGAAGATAAGAAAGTCTTGGGACATGCACAATTATGGCATTCAACAATTTCCAACATTCAGTTTTTTTATTATAGTAATATTCTTGCTGAAATTGTTGACAATTTATAACATTTTTTTACCAATGTGGAATATATCATTTCTCTGTGCGATATATCATTTCTCTGTGAAATGCTATAGATAATATTGTTGGTGTTACAGAATCAGTGCTACTTACTGTCTTGGAACAACATAGCTGGTTGTCATAATAGATTTATTTTCATGACGTTTATACAATTTGATGTATTGTATTTATTGCTTCATCGATCCCTTACATGAGAACTAAATTCACACCCAATAAAGCTTTTATTTCTTCCTCGAGTTGAACTTGGACCATCTAAATAGAAAGAGAATGTAAATGTGGTATGTTTTTAATGTGTTGTTAATTTCAACAATTAAAGTTCTCATTTTTCGCATGTGTCATTCTAACATTGGGATTTCTATTTTGATTTGAGTATAACATAATTGGATGTAATCGATTTACAAGAATGCAATCCCATGATTTTATGGAAACAAATGTTCAAAATGATTGTCACATTGGACAAAGTACTTCACATCATGATCAACCTATAGTACTAGTTGATGGAGAAAACAAATGCACTTTTGTTCTCTTTAGCATAGAGATGATTGCAGTTTATAGAGAATTTTGCTCCATGATTGATAACCTATATATTTTCCAAATGTGCCAAAGTATGCAATGAATGTTATCCTAGTATACAAGTTGTTAGATGGCATGAAGGACCTACTTGTAAAAGATGTGAGCGCCAAAGAGGATCTCCTCATTTATCTCATTTCAACGACATGGATCCTTATGAACAACCTGGTTTTCTAAGAGTTCTTAACCAAGTTAAAAAGATGTTAATAGAACTAGTTAGTTAATCCAATATTGCAAGTGAGACATGATTGTGGTGGGAAATATAAATATAGTGGCCACACAATAATTTTTCTTGAAGTTATTTCTTTGATTGTAAATAAGCTTCCACCATGTGTTGACCAACATGACCTTCTAATTGTGAGGATACATGGCATCCAGTCCAAATATTATGAATGTTATGTGAAAAGACAATGGGTGATGGTTGCATTGATTTAAAAAATTAATATGGATAAATATTACATTGATGTTAACACTGACATGTAATTGGTTGTTTCTCTCCTCGAAAGACCAATTGACGTGTCAATTAGGCTATAATTTATTGATTGTGACATCAATGAAATACAGATAAGTGATGAAGGATTTTGAAGCTTCAACCCAAATTGTTTACACTCGCATCCTTCATATTTTTTTAGTCACCTACCTAATGGATGGAGGGAATTGGATCAAATAAGAAGATTTATTGAAGATGCAAGTTCTACATCTTTTGACCTATTGGAATTGACATAATTTGGTTTGTCTCTGATCAATGAGTATAATATATGGGGTTATTTGGCATGGAATTTCCCACTCTATTTCTGACTTGTGATGCTAGTTGGTTGCATTCACTTATTTGTAATGTTGAAATCCATGAATATGGTCTAAATATACTCAGATATTTTGAGCATAGATTTGGAAGCCATCCTCAGTTTTTATATATCTTGTTGAATATGATTACGAATCATCATAGCTAGGGAACAACTTCCCTCCTTTCAAAAAAGAGTATCCATGAAAATGCACCTACAACTATTGAAGACTTGTGTCAACATCTCGATGATTTACATGACAGTAAGTTAGCTAAGAAATTGATGCTTTTTGGTTCATCTCTGAGGAGCATGAGGGCCTATTGGAAGAAGTGTCATACTGAACTCACTTACATGATTACCAAATAAGATTCTCCAACTTTGTTTTTTACTTTCAGCAAATCGTCATGCAAAAAGAAATGAAATCTTATTCAATATATGAATATAGTTCCCATGTATATGCATCAAATAGTCAATGTATTTCATGAATTAGTTCTTCAAAAATATCTTGGAGCTAAAGACTTTTGTTATAGGTTATTCTTCGTTCCCTTTCTCCTATTCTTTATGGCTTTAGAATAATATTTTTTTGTTTTGATTTCTTTCTATATGTGTACTATATCTTAATTTTCATTCGGTATGAGTGGAAACATAGAGGTTTTTCCCACATCCATGGTTTCCTATGGTTTCTAGGTGCTCAAAACATGGAAACATTAGACTGGTCCAACACTTCAAATGTTCATGCAACAAAGAGATTCTTTGACAAATATGGGATAACATAGAATTGATGTGATATCCATCGTTGAAACGTGATGAGTAATCAAAGATTGAATGATAATTCATTCCTTTTGAACACTTAACATATTTTTTTCTTGAAATCCTTAGGAATATTATGAGCATTTGGTGAATTGAGTGCATAGATATACAAAATGTAGTATTGATTCATGTTTATGAAAAAAGGGGCCTATCATTTCATGTTGCCACAATACTCCACAACAAGTTCGTGATGAGTCTATATTGTTCATAGATAAAAAAAGGGAAAAATCAACCTGAGCCAGTACGTAATGATGATCGATTAAATGTTCACAATGTTGATCTCCTCACAATGTGTTGAGAAAATATTGATGGTCAACAATTTATTTCTCGACATGTAGTTTTGAAATATGTTGAAAAATATGCTTCAAAAGAATAAAAAAATATCTAAAAGTTATCATCACATCTTGACAAGAGTTATAAATGCAAGTGGACATGAAGCTCATCCATTGTCTACATACAATAGGTTCCTTGCAGAAACGGTTGTTGATCATGAGATTGGAGCAGAAGAAATTTTTTTCCTTTGAACGTTGGGAAGAAAGTGTTCCTAAAAGTATCAGTACATTTTGATGAAATTTCTTGCAAAAATATTTTTGTTCAGATTTATCAAACTTGACACCATTTTTTGGAACATTTGTGTTTGATACAAACAATAAGATATTGGACATTTGATGTCATTAGTAAGAGAGAGCCATGGATACCTCGAGATGCGCACGCTATTATTCGAGTGTGGCCAAATTTTTATGCTTTTCCCATCGAGGATACATAAGAGTTTGAGATATTTTGATGGATTGAGTTGTTTTTGTAAAATCCATTCTGTGACATTCCTTTGAGATATAAGACTTGCAAGTGAGATCATCATTGATAATTTGAGGAATTTAAGATACTGCAAATGGCATGTTAATCGAGCTCCTTTGTCATATGAAACTAATGAAGAAGATGGTGAATCCATCTTTCATGAAGATAATGTTGAATGATATTTTGAAGAGTGGCAACTTATGTCCTAAACAGTTCCTCCAAGTAATGTTAACATTTCTAATATTGACATTATTGGTTAGAGAGATTTCGATATTCATTATAATTCGTAGTAAAAAATGATAGATGATATTGTGAAGTTATCCTTTTTATAAAAGATGCCCAATTTGTCGTTGTTGTTAATGACAACTCAATTGGGGAGACAATTGTTGTTGGGAATGGAATCCTCCGAAGGCATGTTTTGGGGCTTAAAGCCCAATTTTTGACTGAATATTGTTCTAAAAGCTCCGCGAGTTACAGGCATATGGCACAAAAGTATAATAGAGTCTTAGGGTTTTCCACCATAGTTTTTGTAATGTAATGTCGGTGGATAGACCTACCCATGGTACGTGGACCATGGGATTGTATAAATAGAGCGAGGCTCTAAGTGTAGAATAAAAAAAAGAAACAAAGAGGAAAGGAAGAGAAAAATGAGAAGTCTAAGTGATTGAATCAAAGTGTAAAGTGTCTCTATGGGTCATAGAGTAGGAGAAGGCTCTGCAGTTGAGTGCACAGAGGCCTACTAGTCTGCAACTGAGTGTGCTAACCCTTGCAGCTGAGTGTGCAGGGCAAGTCGAGTCTGTAACTGTTGGAAGAACAATAAAGAGAAGTTTTGCTATAATTCCGTGTATATTTTCTTATTTTAATGCATGATTGGATCTAATTTGCAAGTATACTATTTATTTACTACGCGAACTTGTATGAATGTTTTGAATTGTTAAGTATAACTTAAGACATTTAAGTAGGCAAAGGTGCTTAATTAATACTGGAAGATAAATAAGATCTTTGGTAATAGCACAGAGTGTGGCATGGCCCCTGGTTAGGGCTGCATGAAGGTAGGGTATCCAGTTGCGAGGAACAAAAGGTGCGCAAACTGACCTGCAACCAGGAACAAACAAAGGACCAGTCAAGCCTTTGAGACATCTCAAGGGTGTGGAAACCTAGTTCTAGCACCCTCCCATACTACTTCGGGTGAGACCTCAGTCTGCACTCCGTGGATTGTTGCTAAAAGGGCCAATAGTAGAGGGATTTTTTTGGCTACTTAACTCCAAACTTAGGTCAGGCCCCAACATGCCAACAAATGGTTTTTTTGTTGGGACCAGGATCTACATAGAGATGTCTAATGTCGTATCATTGGAATCTAACAAAGAAAGGAATTGAAGAGTGGTTAGATAGAAAAATTCAAGAGTTCGTGGCACAAGAAAACAGGAATCTATGACTATCAAAGGAAGAGTGGTTAGATTGTTACTTGTATACAGATATTTTCTCTGCATCCTTCCCTACTCAGTTGTACGAGTGGATTGTGAAGCTGGCAAATAGCCAAGGAAGGTGTATACTCAACAAACCTATTGTGTGGACTCCAGAACTGGTGTGAAGACTCGAAGCATCAGAAGATAAGATCATGCGCACTGTCGATCAGTAGCTTGATTGAATCATAGAAGGACTCATCACCTAATTTGCAGTAGATACTTCAGTTAGCTATAGCGAGGCAGAACGATGCTTCATCAAGGGACTGTGAGGTAAGTACATTAAATCTTTGAACACTTGGACTAAAATGCTGTTGTGTGAAAAGTGGATGATGTGAATAAATTGATGTTTGGGGCTACACAGAGTGGGAGAATCTACAAAAACAAGGGTAGCACAAAACTAGAAACTAGCCCCTCGATTTCACCTCCACAAGTGGTTGAAGAAGAGCTTTTAAGGTTTTTCCAATAAGTGTGATCAATCTGATAAGGCAAAGAATTCTGTGCATACCACCCCCACCCACACCACCACCAGTTTCATTGTCTTCATGCCCAACTTCGCCCATAACACCTTCGCCACCACCGCGAAGTAGCACAGCCATTGCGATAAAGCTACCAGTGTTCAAAGGAGTAGGGAATGAAGATCCAAACCAATTTTGGTTCGTGATAAAAGATGTATGGAAAGAACAAGGTGTCATGGATAGTAATATAAAGAAGGCGACATTGGTTACCGCTCTACAAGATCATGTGCTGACCTTGTCCGTTAAGCATTCCAATGATAATCAGAATGCGGGGATAGCGGATATCCAAGTTGTGCTAAATGAATAATTTAGCTGGCCAAAATCAGAGGCACAATTGATCATTGGATTCAAGGAAATCAGAATGCTATGAGGTGAAACACCATGGTAGTTGGATCAAAGACTGAAATGCACAATTCACGAAGCGAACATGACATTAACAAATGGGCAACATCGCGAATGGTTTGTAGCATCGTTAACAACGCATCTATGGAACGCGTTGTCGCAAAAAAGGCTAACCACTTAGGCTAAGGCTTTTGAGGTCGCAATGAGAATACACAAGACTCCGATACAAGATCCTAACATGGGAGTTCACCATATTCACGCGCAATTGAAGAACTTATGGCTTGAAATGTAGAGTTTGTAACAAGACATGACGACTCGCCTAGAAGTGTGCAACGAGGTATTGTGTGTAAAATGCAAGGGTCAGGGACATGACAAGGACCACTACCTGGTGTTCTAGAATTACCTTGCAGGAGGAAGGTTAATGCCACTAAGACCAGAAGCATAAGCAGGACCAATTGTGACGCCTGCATTATGGTGTGCGATTTTTGATATAGGAGGAAAGCATGCTACAAATAACTGCCATCTATTACAGAAGTATACGTGGAATGCCCAGCAGTTGTTTTATAATTTTTGTAGGTTGGTAGGATATGATGAGTACACCTGTAGAAGTTATGAGATGATGATGGACTGAACTCCTATCTACAGAGTTCAAGCCAAAACACGAGCCCTCAATCAAAACACAGGAATGGCGTGCACCAAATTTCAGGGGCGTGAACAAGGACGAGGTGAATGGGACTAGGAAGAGGTCATGGACAACTGATATGTTGTAATTACGGGGTGCCAAGACATTATGCTCATGATTGTATGAATCCAACGTGGAGTTTCCAACACCGATAGCAAGGTTGCATGATAAAGGAGCACTAAACCCTCCCCCAACTTAGAACCTGCAAGTGATGAGGTCTCAACCACGCGAGGAAGACCATAATGTAAATATTATGCTCAAGAGTGGTATTACGACAAGGGATAACAAATACAAGGAGTCTGAAGAAAGTACTTGGGTTTGCAAAGCCCCAATGAAGGAACCAGAATTTGATTTGGAGCACACTAAGGAGATCTTCATGGAAACTAAGAGGAGCTTCGCGAATGCTTCCACTTTAGAAAGTAAAGTTATACTGGAGCCGGAAATGGACACATTGATGCTCACTACATTCTTGGAGACATACATGAAGCTGCTGCATGACAGCAAGGCTATAAAGGGGTTGCAAGAACTCATAACTAGATGCACTAGGATTGCACCAGGAGAACCGCGCGTAGTCTGGAAGCTTAGGAAGCACATGACATGAACAGGAAGGGAGATGATATTGACTACACAGATCAAGGAATATGAGATGGACCAAGTGATTTTGGATCTAGGATCGGACATGAACATCCTGCCAAAGTAGACATGGGAGCACGTGGGCAGGCCTACGTAATGCTCTCTTATCCAACTGTGAATGGCAAACCGGCAAAAGATCCTACCTATGGGGATGTTGCAGGGAAGCATAGTAGACATCAAAGGGGCAAGCACGCTAGCAGATTTCAAAGTAATAGAGATTGTTGATGACAACAATCTCTACCCCGCGCTATTGGGAATAGACTGGGCCACTGACATGAATGGAGTGATAAATCTAAAGAAGCACAAGATGATTTTTGAGAAAAAGTCTCTACGTGCAGTGGTACCTTAAGACCCTATAGAAGGATCATGCTACACAGAGCCAGTGTGAAACTACGACAATGATGATGACTTGGAGTGTATCTACAAAATAATCGTGCGGGAGAAAGATTGGGTAAATCCAATCACGGATGGCTGAATCTATTGGGAGCATGAAAGCTCCTACACATTAGATTCTGATGAGGAGATAGAACGATGACAGAACTAGTTACACAAGGTAACCATGCTCAACTATAAGATGATGACAAAGTCATTGTGCTATGTGGCGATAGACGTAAGAGATTTACCTACGTATGATGGGTTGAGTGAGGTGGATGACTTCATGAACAAATTTGAAAGAGAGGTACCAGAATAGTAATATTTCGATGCTCTAAAATGGGTATTGTGAGCTATGCCCACAAGATGGTGGAGGACACACCAAAGAAGTTTTGAGGACTGGCGCAAATGCAAAAGGATGATACGCCTGTCGTTTGGAAAGCCTCATATGCAATTGAAAGACAGGTATGACAGATGAACCAGCTCACACACCCACCTATCGAGGCAAAAATAGGCATACGGCACAAAACCTACATTAATGCACATCGGATTCGCGGTAAGGGACACAATTGGTAAGCAGGTGTGGGTAAGGCAATGGCACAAACAACCTCTCCCATTGGGACCACAAATTATGGAAAGACAAAGTGTGCAAAAGAATATCCATGTAGAAGCTTTTAGCAAAGTACAGGAAGCATTGAACAAGGTCCACAATGTGAAACAAACTAATTGGGACTTATGCGTACCACCGATTCTCTAGGCTTATAGCACCACATGCAAAAACCTGACCGCACAAGCACCACCAAGGCTCGAGTATGAAGCAACCACAATAGCCCTATAGTACTTGGAGATCATAGAATAGGTAAGATAGCACCGATAGATATGATGGTTCATGGATCCTTGGAAGCAAAAATCCAATAGGGAAACCTTAGACTCCAAGAACTTGAAGAAGAAAGGATACAATTAAGGAAGAAAAGCACTCTGGTAGATGCAAAAGTCAAGAACTTGGAGGACGAGATAAAGGGAGATTTTCTCGAAAAAAACTAGGGTGATAATGCCAGATGTGTACGATCACGATGATAGGTTTAAGGCCTATCGCCATGAATTGATCAGTTTGATGCATTGGCTTGGACCACACATTGCTAAGTGTATTGATGAGGGTAGCACATTGTAGATGCTAAAGTGCACGATGCCAATTGTAATAATAAAAGGGGGGTATTCTCTAGGAAACATGACAGATGATAGGATGACACTTTTCACAGGTGGTGCAACCACATGACTAGCCAAAGGAAGAATAGTTTTAGTGCTCCAAGAAGTTGAAAGGGAGCGCAAGGCTATAAACTATTATGCCCAGGACTTGCATGATGTTGAAGCTGCACGTAAAAGAAATGAGTCCCAAGGTCTACGACCGGGCAAGGGGGACTACACTGTCATGCGGGTTGACCAGAAAGTGACCATTGAAGTAGCTATTCATGATGGGATGCTCGACTTGAGACGAAATGGAGTGGGTGTAGGAATTTATGATGCGATTTATGGGAAATATTTGAGAAAATCTACCGCAAAGGGACCATTAAAGAACCGGATTTTGGGGGAACAGTCAAATTCAAATTCAAAAAAATCTATAAATTACAATGGGATGCCCAATAAACAACACTCGGTCATTTGCAAGTTGAGCTATTGAGCAGAGCCTTGATTGTAGTGTGCCAAGTGCTGATTGAGCCCCTGAGTTCGCGAGTGCTAGATTTCTGGATAGATATTTTGGCAACAACTGAGGATGTTATGGAGATAATAGAAATGAGCACCGAGTTGGCCGTGTAGATCCTGACTATGGGGAATGCTCCAGATGGTACCGAGATTGTGGCAGAAATCTTAAAATCACTACACACGCCAAGACCCAAGAAGGATAAACAAATGATGGTTCCCATATGTGTGTCCCCGTAGAACCCATTGCACACCAAGCTGTCAATGGAGGAGAAGGGGAATCCGTCACCATAGAAACTGATGAAGAAGAGGAAGACCTAGAGTACCTAATCATTATAGAAGATGAGGATGAAGGCATTGAGCAGGAAACTCAGCCTCCGCACCCCCCGACAAAGTTGCCCGCCTATATTCCCTTGTGAAAAGGGAAGGCTAAAGTTCCCAAGGACCTGGACGAGACTAAGGACGTAGATGAGAACAAGAGCTCACTCTAGACCCTACTCCTCCTAGACAACATTATGTTTTATGGCACACACTTGGGATGAGTGTGAGCCTAAATTTCCAAGATCGCGACCTCGCTGACCACGAGAGGTTCCCTCTCCTTAAGACCAGGCACCTCATGAAGCCCAAGTAGAACATCGCACCAGGGATTATAGAATTAGAGCCTCGAAAGTGGTTGTGCAGAGTGGAAAAGGCTAGGATACTGAACCTGTTATAGGTGCCACTTTTTTACCGCACCCCAATAACCATTTTCATCATCCGGCAGTTGCTCTGCTTGGTGCATGATGGGTGTCTTTAGTTGGAGGAGCCCATCCCCATCACGGTAGACTTGATTCACCGCATCTCCCGGCTTCCATGTAAAGGAGAGCACCCCGTAGACATCTCGGAGAGGAAGAGCAGTGACTTGGCCATTGCAGAGGCCAAGAAAAAAATACAAGCTGGAAGAGAAGAAAAGGGGCTACACCATATCTAGCATCAGTAAAAGGGCAGTGAAATTGGCAACTAAAATATTGGCTGGTAAGGTTATGCACAAGTGTCACATAGACGAAGTACCTGTGCTGGTGGTCACACTGGCTTAGCAATGCGCAGAGGTGGTCCAATTTAACTAGTTTGAGTTCCTCCGCAAGGAGTTTTTAGAGAATTGTCATGAAGCTCAGGAACAGGGAAAAACGTTCCACTATGCATGGATTCTACTATCCATAGTGCTCGTTGTAGGAGAACTACCAAAGGATAGTCAATTCCCCATAATTGACAGGGACCTACAATAGGCTGTGCAATATCTTCACTCTCGGCCACAAAGGATTCTAAGAGGATTTGTGATGGTCAAATATTCTAGGTGTTCATGGATATGAACCTCAGAATGGAGATCAACCACAAGCCACATTTGTCACCCACAGTCTACAACAACCTGTAGACTTTTGCGGAATTCAAAGCAGACATCCACAACATTCACATCAGAGTGCGCAAGGACTTGACCAAACAGTGGATAAAGCTACCCTTCGTAGCCATAAACAATGTCATTTTTAATGTACTAGAGACATGGTCACCAAAGTGGTGCGCCCTAGACATTGCAAAGATAGAGAAGTTGGTGGCACAAAGAAAGAAATACGAGGCCAAGTTGTGCACCACACAGTCGGCCGAAAAGCAAAGGAAGGAAGTAGCAACATTAGAAGTGCGAGTGACGTAGAACAGTTCACAGATAGCACTTGAGCAAGAACAAGCTGTAGCAATAGTAGCAGCAGCACAGGAGGTAGCCGTGAAGGCGTGGGAGGGCCAACCATTTCCTTCGCATGGGCAGGATGTAGAGGAAGAAGAGGAAGGCACGAACCCATGAACCGCATCAACACAATTAAAGTGCCAACACCCAGCCGAGTGAGAAAGGTCACATAAAATGGTGAAAGCATCGAAGTTGTCGACTGACCTGATCACCCTAACCGAGGGTGATCTGCATGATATCAGCGAGACAGTGCACGATGTCACCTCAGAGGCCCTCCAGAATTTCATGCATGAGAACCAGATTATGCTAGGGGCCCTTAGAGCGCAGCTACAGGAGTTGTAGGTGCTCCCTCCTAACACTGGTATCCATTTGACCAACCTCGCAGTCAGCTCAATGGTAACAAAATAGATGTTTTGCGCACAGATGACGAATACCATAATGCTGCCAGAAGGGGCACTAGTGACAAAAAATGAGGCCGATAGGCCTATGGTTAGCACAGTAAAGGGTCTCAGTATCAACATAGCTGCACTCTTGTGAGAGACCTTATATGTTTTATAGGATGGGATAATGGTCGAGCTACGAGCTAGGAAGAGTCATGCATTGCAAGTGCTCAACGAGAAGAAGATCAATATAGAACAATTGAGCTTGCAGTGTGACAAAGTTGTGTCGCAAAATCAACAGCTGGTATAGGTAACAAACGACACTTGCCAAAGCATCCCGGAGATGACTATTCCAACAAACATGCTAGGAGAGGCACGTATCCATAGGTTAGTAGCAGAGGTACATAAGGTGAGGAAATAAATGACAAAGGTTCAGCTGGAGCTGAACCTTCAGATCGCTGAGCTATTGTTAAAGGCGTAGCCATCCACCCCACAAGAATTCAAGGAATAGCATGCTAGTGCTATCACAATGAGACTGGAGGAAATTGGTAGTGTAGTTCGAGACTGTACTAGCATGTTGGAAGAATCATTTGAGGTCCTCAAAAATTTGTAGGAGGACCCTGTTAGAGTCGGTTTGTTCAGCCCTCCGTTAGAGATCAAAACCTCTTTTTTTGCATTCTATTTTTAGGAGTCCTGCCCAGTCATCTACATTCCATTAGGTGCATGGATCATCTGATGGGAGTAGTTTTCCTCATGTCCCTCATGTCATTTACTTGTTGGTTCATGTTTGTTCCTTTAAAAAGGCATATACAGTCTTATTTTCATTAAAATTTGCAAACTGTTGTCTTTAGGGTTTCATGGTCAATTAGGTCAAGGATCCTTTAGGGTTTTGTCAATAAATGTGTCAAAGCATCCAATAATCACCAGCAGGCATGAGGAGGTTTCCTTATCAATAAGTTTCATTGACAACTCTTCGAAAGTGTGTTTTTCCTCAAAACTTTATTTTGAGGCAAACACAGAATATTTAGCCTTTATTTTGTAAAAATCATGTAAATTTTGTTTTTCTCATTGTAAATTTCTTCATCTGCACCCTGGTTCTTTCCTTAGCCTAAGAAGTTCCAACACCTGCAAAAAACAAGCAAAGTTCAGCTCATTCATTTCATCAACAAAGCCAAAGGTGAAAAAGTCCAAAAAACAGAGTTTGAAATCAAGTCAATTTGGATACATTGTAAAAGTGGGTTTTATAAGCCAAGATTTCAAAAGCTCTTGGTCTATAAGCTATTCCTTCATGTCATAAGCTCATTTGCCAAAGAGAAGCAAAAGTGAGCAAATTTGATGAGCAAGTGAGGATATTGGGCAAAACATCGCTGCAAGTTGTCGGCGTTGCGCACTGGGCAGGAGGCGTGGCGCACTCATCCAGTGCAGCGCATTGGGCCTCAGAACCTAGTGCAAAATAACACGGGCGTGGCACACACAACGAAAGGCCCGAAACTGCTAAGAATTGTTCAAAATTGCCAATAACTTGCGCGGATTTTCGAGGAAGCAATCTTGGGAGATTGGATATTTGGAGGGGAAAATTGACACCAAATCCAGAAGTTCTACTTGGGTTGGAAAGTAGACGGGTAGGGATTTCCAATGAGCTATCATGAGCTCAATTTTGACTTCAGGAAGAGCCCCAAAATCAGCTCCAAAGTGGTGCGACGCATAGAGGATTTTAGCCTATTTTTCACCCTTCAGCTCAGAAATTCGACCAGTTTTGACTAGTTTTGCTTTTTGATGTAATTATTGATCTATGTTGATGTAACTTGATGAATATGATTTAATTTTGGCACATATTTACTTTCTCTAGAGGATTCATTCACTAAAAAGTGAAAATTAAATGAATGAATCAGTTTCCTTCCATATAGACGCAAGTTGTTCGATTTCCTAGATTTCAGTGCCTTGTTTAGAATTGGTTGAAACAGCTCCTAGAATGACGAGCTCGACCCCTAGAGGCATGGGAATGGGTTAGGATGCTCTATATCATGTATTTTCTGAGTCATTTTCAGGGTTGGACACTTGGGATTGCTTGGCACATCATTGTACATTTTATCTCTGCATTTTTGGCAAAGGAAAGACCAGGGTTTTGCAGCACTTGTTGGGATCCATGTGGCTCTATGTTTTGATGGTGTTTGTATCTATGCAACTGTAAGTTCACTGATGTTTATGTGTATCATTTTCCCTTCTCTTTTCTTCTGAAATTAAACAAATGAGTGATTAAGGTAGAATTCATTGGACTACTCTGCTCTGCCTTGAGATTTTGTTTAACTTTACATGTTTTCATCTGTTTGAGGAGGACTCTTGAGACCCTCTTTCCCTCCTTAGCTCATCACCAGTCTGATCCATCCATTCATTCAATCTAAAGCATCAAAATGATTTCCTTCCTTACCCGAACCAGAACTCTGCAAAAACTAGGCCTCATCCACGGACCCAAAATTACCTTTCCCTTTTTCCAACAAAACCCTCAAAAATCAAATCAAATCCTTGCACTTCATACCTAGCCTAAGATTAGCTGCTTAAATCAGTCATCTCAAGCCCCATCTGATTATCTTTTGCTGAGATTGACCTGGAGAGAGCCCTCTCCTGTCCTCGTAGGGCTAGCTATGAGGCTGAGCGTGGTTTGATGTGGACTTGGAAGCTTACCTTTTTAGCCTGAGGTAAATCTAGGCTCTAGCAAACCCTAACATCCAGCGCCTAGAGGAAAAAGCACGAGAACTCCGACAGTAGTATGACAATGTCAAAGGAACTGCGTAAATGGTGGCCCTCACTCAGAGGCTCGTGTGGATGCAACAGGCTAAAGCGTTGAAAGAATAGGTGGACACGGCACGACATAAGGAAGCAGTCATGAAGGCATGCGTTCAGCCTTGGATCAACGATGCCTTCACCATCACAACAGAAATTGAAGGCGAGCTCTCACAAATGCATGGGATGCACATATTGGCGCACAAAAGCAATTCCAATGGAGAGGTATCAAAACAACGTATGCAGCAGATCCCACAAGTAGCAGCTCAGTGTGCTGCTGACCTTGCCGCAATTTGAGAATAGTTGGAGGGACACTCCACTGATAGAGTGAGTCAAGGGAAAGTCACGATGCTTGTGTTGGGGTCCTGTTGGGCATGGAATCCCCACAAGGCATGTTTTTGGGCTTAAAGCCCAAGTTTTGATCAAATATTGTTGTAAAAGCTTCGTGAAATGCGGGCGTGGGGTGCAAATGTATAATAGAGTCACAGGGTTGTCCAACCTACTTTTTGTAATGTAATGTCGGCTGGATAGACCTACGCATGGTCCATAGACCATGGGATTATATAAATAGAGAGAGGCTCTAAGTGTAGGATAAAAAAAAGAAATGGGGAGGAAGGGAAGAGAAGAATGAGATGTATAAGTGATTGAGTCGAAGTGTAAAGTGTGTCTATGGGTCGTAGAGTAGGAGAAGGCTATGCAGCTAAGTGCGTAGAGGCCTAGTAGTCTGCAGCTGAGTGCGCAGACCCCTGTAGCTGAGTGTGCAGGGTAGGTCAAGTTTGTAACCATTGGGAGAATCAATTAAGAGAATTTTTACTATAATTCTGTGTATCTTTTCTTGGTTTAATGCATGATTGGATCTAATTTGCAAGTATATTATCTATTTACTACGTGAACCTGTATGAATGTTTTGCATTGTTAAGTATAACTTAAGAATTTTAAGTAGGCGAAGGTGCTTAATTAATATTGGAAGATAAATACGATCTCGAGTAATAGCACAGAGCATGACACAGCCCCTGGTTAGGGCTTCATGAAGGTAGGGTATCAGGCTGCAAGGAACAAAAGGTGCGTGAAGCCACCTATGGGTAGGAACAAACAAAGGATAGTAGAGCCTCGCAAATATTTCATGGTTGCGGAAACTTGGTTCTAGCACCCTTCCATACTACTGCGGGTAAGACCTCAGTCCGAGCTTCGCGAATAGTTACTAAAAGGGCCAGTAGTACTAGGATTTGTTTTGCTACTTAACTCTGAACATGGGTGAGGCCCCAACAAGCCAAGAAATGGGTCATGATCTTCTTTACTAGAGAAACAACATGTTCCTTATGATATCATTTTATGCAACTTTATTGATAATGGAAACCACAATCCTCTAAAAATGAATTATTTAAGGAACAACTAGAACTGGAAAGCCTTTTCTCATCTGTTGTATTTCTCATGCTCTTTTATCTTCAACAAGAAATGGTATAATTCCATTGTTATTGCTCACTCCAATATATATTGTTCCTTTTAATATATATGGAAAGATAATACACTTCTTTGAAACTTCCTATCAAAGATACAAAACCAATCAATGGCTAGGTTCTAGAAATGTTTCAAGAATAAATGAGGCACATTCAATATATCTTGTTTGATGAAATGAGCTTTATAGGCCCAAGGATATTCATATAGATATATTCTCGTTTGCGAGAAGCCTTCCCTAATAACAAGTCTTCTCACTTTGGTGGTAAATCCATTATTCTTTTGGGTGACCTTGGGAAGATTCCTCCTATCAAGGATAAACATTTTTATGAAAGTAAAACAATAGGGAAAGTGTTGTGGCAAAACTTCAACAATGTTGTCACTTTGGATAAAAAATTTAGGAAATAAGGAGATTATCTGAGACAATCTTATTTTCATAATCTTTTAACTAATATTAGAAATGCAAAAAAAAAAATTTCATGATTGGGATCTTTTGTTGTCATGTGTTGAGAACTGGATCCAATTGAAAGGAGTTTAATAATAGATTTGAGACTTTTGTGATCTACATTTTGTGTGGTTATGTCTTCTGGAGTCATCACATTTATTGTTTTCTGTGTCGATGTTTTGAACCATCCTTTGTGGTTCATCATTAAGAAAAGAGTTTATTTGATTTTGCAATTCACTTGTTTGTAATGGATAATTTGGTCATTTTTCACAAACAAGAAAGTATAAAATCATTAATTTCTCCAATTGCAAGATGTGTTGTAAAACACACCAAAAGAATAGAAATAGTTGACAATGATGATGATGTCTTGGATCATGTATTCTAATTATTTCATGGATAGTGTGTCATGATGACATGTAGTTGGTGGTTTGAACTTGGGTTGGCCAATGGTGCACTTTTATATGTTGAATATATCTTCTATATTCCTAGTTGAAAGCCCCATCAACTTCCACTATTCACTATCATTATTTCTAAAAAGAGTGTTCCATTTGATAGAGATTGTCCAAAAATTGTGCCTATAACACCTATTGTTACAGGAAATATTAAAGAAATAGCTTTGAAAATTGCATAGTCCCTCACTATATACAAATAACAGGGGATGACTTTACATCGATCTATAGCCGATATTGGGGATAAAAAGAAGTAGGTTTTGTCATTTATAGCTATATCAAGCTTGAAATCCATAAATGGTTTACATATTTCGCCACCTTTATCTTTGTAACATTAAGAGAAAATGAAAAACAATACATATGTTACACTTATAAAGGAAGAGGAGGAAGGATTGAAGTCAATATAATTGTAATGTATATATGTTCAATAAATTTTCGGATTTTATCGTATTTTTCAATTTCTATGAATACTTTTTAATTTTTGTTTTTATAACTTCCAATAATTTCTATAGATTTCAATAAGTTATTCATTGTATTTCTCAATAATTTTAAATATTTAGAATCAATCCCATTATTTTTTAATAATTTATTTAATGTTTTGGATGTGGTTATATATTTCAATTTTATTTTCAAAATATAGTTTTATGGTGTAAAGACATAAGTATTTTTCCATATAAAGTTCTCTTTTTTCTTCTCACTTTTGAAATAAATACTATATCCCTATAATATGGTTATCTTGCAGTGAAAATATAGATGCTCTTGATATTTTATAGTTGTGTTTTTA
Source organism: Pinus taeda (assembly GCA_000404065.3). Classification (NCBI taxonomy): domain Eukaryota; kingdom Viridiplantae; phylum Streptophyta; class Pinopsida; order Pinales; family Pinaceae; genus Pinus; species Pinus taeda. The sequence continues at coordinate 119,696 of APFE030228119.1, forward strand.
TTAACTTCCATTCTTATCAATTGAATTATTTTTATTCTTCTTTCTTACATCCTTATGTTTCAATTATATTAAATTTATGTTTTTGATGAGAAATTGGAGGAGAACTTCACCTTCCTAAAAGTGATCATTCTCTTGACACTTTGCAAGCAAAAATGGGTCTTATGACCAAAGAATTTTTCAAAGGTCTCTTCAAGGGCTATGAGTTAGCTTTCGATGTAAACTTAAAACATAAGAAACATCTCATCATTTAACTCATACATTCATTCATGAAGATAAACAACAAATAATTTGGTGATAGGGTTCACCCCTCCCGCACTACATCTTCGGGCCTACTAACATTGCTAGACCGCTCCATATATTTCAGTGGAAAATAGTACATAAAGTTTGCTAATAAAAAAAGTGGTTGTTTTTCCCTTCATGGAAACTTTCTCCTACAAAGAAATCTCACTATAAACATCAAGTAAACCAACAACCAATCATGAAACCATCAACAAATAAAGTTGTATCCTACAAAGACCCAGTACTCCATTTGAAAATGGGCATACATGAGAGTACCATTACTGCAATTCCACATTGAAATACAAAACAAAGCTTTCCTCAACAAGATATAATGAGAAAAAAATAGATGAGTTGAATTGTACAAGTAACAGTTGTTGTGGTAAATATTTGAAGGTAAGAAAACCCCTACAAGGCCTTGTCCATGCTCAAACGTCTTCAAGAATTGCTTCAAAATATTGATTGGTCCAAACACCGATGGATTTGAACCTATAAGAGGTATCTTCATATGTGTTATAATCAACCAATACAGGTCACCATTGGATCCAAAATGTCAAAGAACCCTAGATAAACTCTTCTTGAGATTCAAAAGGATAAAACTCTCGCTTTCTCAAGTTATGTCCTTAGTTTTTCTATTATAAATTAGGTTAATAGTCTAACTAACCTATAATTTTTTCCTGATTTTTGTTGTGGAGGCAATAAATTCGCTGCCCGAAGATGAAATCTGTTTGAAAATTAAATTACTTAATAACATTATGTGCCCAAATTTCTAGCTTAGCTCTTATTTTATGGCTAATGTGGCTGGGGACCTAGCTAACCATGCCTCGCCACTCTGTACCTACCTCTGTGAGTCACAGTGACATAAATGCCCATGAGGCTAGGGGATGGGATAACCACCTTCCCTCAGCGGGCTAGCACCTAATCTCTCGTTGGCAGTTCTATGGAGGGGTATGTAACCTAGGGCTAGTCCCCATAACTCTATACCCAATGCTTAACACCTATACTCTATGCCTCAGCTAGGGCTTTAACCGATCCCCTCATCTCATCAGCTTTGGAAGTCCTTTGCCCATGGTTCTTGTGTACAGTAGATGTCCATGGGTCGAGCCTAAGACCCACGGCCTTTGGTCTTGGATCCCACATAGTCATGTGGGGTTCTAGGTGACTGGGGGCTAGGGGCTTTAGCCCTGGCCCCTTCACCCAACATAATGATTAATAAACTTTAAATAGAACCTTTGAATTATGGTTTATAGGAACCACTTGTAGGAGATATGGTAGAGCATGCAACTTGTAGGCATGATGTCGAGGGTTCAGTCCTGCCCAAGGCTCTAGCTAACCAAACAAATTTTTCTGTAGCCTAGAGATTTCACATGGTAGCCCATGATTAGGACACGTGGCACTCTCTTAGTGGTCTGCCAAAACTAAATGAGTCATTCACAATGAACCAAATAGGCCAATATGAGGTTTCCACGTGGAATGATCTCATTAGCACACCTTCCCAGTCACCCTAGATGATGTGAGCAGTATGGTAGCCTATCTGGTTTCTTAGTCAACAAACCTGTTATTTTTTTAATAGTTGGGTAGAACGATCACGACATAATAAATTGAGCATGTGATATCGGATTGAGGTGAAATGAATGTTGTTTGATTCAAAATGATGAACACTTCAACTTGATGCTAGTTTGAAAACATTCTGGGCACTTTCATTTTTGAGCTAAAATTTGATCACTAGATTAGTTTTATATATATTTTTATCAAGTTTTGTTTTCAATTATTTGTATCAATTTCATATGTATATATTCTCATTGACATATAGATATGGACAATGATGATCTTGAATATTATATCAAAAACTCATTCTATTGTTGAAGTTATTGTTATGTACATTCAAAATAACATTGATAGAAAACTTAGGTATCATGTTCATTTTTTTTATGACCACCTAAAAATTCTAGCTGAAATGAAGTGAGATGTCAAATATTTATTATATGTGCATAAGAGGGAAGCTAGAGCAAACTAGGAAGAGATTGGTTAGAAAGGAAAATGGGTCATGATCATTACAATGTAGATTTGAATTGGCATTGTTTTGGTCACCAATCTGGTTTCATTTTGGAATAAGTTGTTTAATAATTAGCTTGTGATTAAGAATTTAAACTTGATTTAGGAAGTTCAATCTCTTGATGTAAAGACAAATATTTTTTGAAATAAACAAATCCTTTTGTTTTTAAGCTTTGTACTTTTTATGGTTTCCCCTTCATATAGTTACGTTACAATTGAAATATGAATGCCATTGATATTTCTATGGTTGTATTTTTATTATCTTCCAATGCTATTGATTTAATTTTATTTATTATTCCACGTTACAAACTTATGTTTCAATTTCATTAAATTTATTTTGTATTTGATATGTAGCTATGTTATATTTTTATCTTGAAGGGAAATATGGAAAGAAACCATATTTGAATGTCTTGGTAGACAGAAAGAAAAAAAAAAAAAAACTTCACATGGTGAGAATACCAATTTCAAAATGTTTATTAAAAACAATATAATAATTTTTTTAAAGTTTGCTTGTTGAGACATGTCTTGGGAGATTGAACTTCGCTTGGATACACAAGGGCATTCCAACTATGCTCCACTTGCGGATAAAAAAATAATATAATAAATGATAAAAGTTGAATAATAATAATAAAATAATATAATAATAATAATAATAATATTGTGATGACAAATGGTAACATGACTCTATGCAATGTTGCAATATGCCCACCTATTATATGTTATATTAGATTACCAATTTATGCAATTTAATCACTTGGGTATCACTTAATCCTTTATGTTTGTAATATGAATCCTTTCAGGTTTTTAATGGTGATAATTCCTTTGGTTATTGATCCTTAGGTTTTATAATATTAATCGTAAAGGTTTATAATATTAACTTCAAGAGTTTATAATATTATTTTCTTGGTCTTATAGTATTAATAATTCCCTCGGTTTATTAATTCATTGGATATTAATTCCTTGGGTTTACTGATCCGTTCAGCTTATAATATTGATAATTATTTGGGTTTTTTAATCCCTTTGGTTTATAATATTAATCTCGAGGTATTTTAATAGTTATCGCTTGGGTTTATAATATTAATATGAAGGGTTTATGGTCAAGCATAGTCAACTACATTACTAACAACCTATTAAGTTTGTTAATCTATTTTGTTCATAATATTTTTCCTTTACATGTATAATAGTATATTAGAGCTTATGATATTATTCTTGCGTTAGGTATATTAAACTTAGGGTTTATAATATTGGTCTTTGGGTATCATATTAATCTTAGGGTTTTCAATATAAATCCCTTCGGTTTAATATTAATTTCTTTGGTTTTTAATATTGATTCCTTAGGTTTATTAATTTGAAAGGTTTATAATATCATTTCTTTTGTTTTTTAATATTAATCCCTTGGGTTTATAATATTAATCCCTCATATGTATAATAATATGTTACAATTTATAATATTAGGTTTTACAATATTATTCTTGGGTTAGGTGTATTAATCTTAGGGTTTATAATATTAATCCTAGGGTTTAATATTAAACCCTTTAGTTTATAATGTTTATTCAAGGATTTATAACCCCTTGCATTTAACATATTAATAATCCCTTCAATTTATAATATTAATTGCTAATATGTTTAATAATATATTATGGCTTATAATGTTAGGGTTTATAATTTTAATCCTAGAGTTTAATATTATTCCTTGTGTTTAATATATTGATTGGTTAGTTTTATAATCCCCTATGTTTTTACTGATCCCCTGAGTTTATAACATTAGTGTTGATTGGTTCTGTCCATGTATTTGTAACGTTGAAATGCATGACTATGGTATATATCTACTTAGCTATTTTGACCATTGATTTGGAAGCCATTCTTGGTTTTGATATTTGTTGTTGAATATGATTTTATATCATTATAACCAAGGAACAACTTCCTTGTCTTTGAAACAAATTATCCATGAAAATGTATCTACAAGTATTAAATATTTCCGTCAATAGCTTGGTGATTATATTACATTGTAATGTATCCAAATTTGCATCATTGTATTAGAAAATAAGGGTTTAATATTAGGGTTTATATTGTTGGATTTAGTATTAGAGTTTATAGTATTGGGTTTAATATTACGATTATAATATTGGGTTTAATGTTAGGGATTATAGTATTGGTTTTATAATGTTAGGGTTTATAATATTTGGTATAAGAGCAGGGTTTAATGTTGTGACATTTGAGTGGTGTGAAAAATCTATCCAACAACACATTTTGGCAAAAATTGCTACAATGTGACAAACAATATGATAATCATTGTTGGAATGTTACTTCACATTGCAATTTTTTTAACATAACATTGTGACACTACAATCGGGCTTCATATTGTGACATTTGAATGGTACAAAAAACAATCTAATGTTGCGTTGTGACAAACATTGTTGCAAGATAACAATCAATCTAATAGTCATTGTCGCAATGTTACATTACAATACAACTTATTCAATGCCACCTCTCAACATTAAAAAATTAGGATTTAAAATTAGGCTTTTAGTATTCGGTTTCAAATTGGGTTTTAAATATTAAGGTTTAATATTAGGGTTTGTTATATTGGGTTTAATATTATAATTTATAATATTGGATTTATTAATCTCTTAGGTTTATTAATCCCTAGGTTTTATAATATTAATCGTTGGGTTTATTAATCTCTTGGGTTTATAATATTAATCCATTGGGTAGGTTAATCTCTTTGGTTTATTACATTAATGCCATGGGATTTTAACCCCTAGGGTTTACAATATTAATCCCTTATGTGTATTAATCACTTGTGATTTTAATCCCTTGGGTTTATAATATTAATCCCTTGGGTCTATAATATTAATGCCTTGGATTTATTAATCCCTTGGGTTTATGATCTCTAGGGTTTCTAATATTAATCCTTGGG
>APFE030228119.1:126082-146016 GCA_000404065.3 Pinus taeda
TGTTTACTAAGCACTTGGATTTATAATGTTAATATTTCCTTGCATTTATAATATTAATCCATTGGGTTTATAATCACTAAAGTTTATAATATTAATCCCTACATTTTTATAATATAAATCCATTGGGTTTATTTATGTCTTGGGTTTATAATAGTAATTCTGTGGGTTTATAATATTAATCCCATGGCTTTTAAATTTAAGATTTATAATATTAATGCCTTTGGTTTATTAATCTCTTAGGTTTTTAATCCCTAAGGTTTAACATATTGATCCATTGGGTTTATTAATCCCTTGGGTTTATAATTAAACTCTTGTGTTTACTAAGCACTTGGATTTATAATGTTAATATTTCCTTGCATTTATAATATTAATCCATTGGGTTTATAATCACTAAAGTTTATAATATTAATCCCTACATTTTTATAATATATTTTGTTGGGTTTAATCTCTTGGCTTTATAACATTAATGCCTTGGATTTATTAATATCTTGTGTTTTTAATCCTTATGGTTTAAAATATTGATCCCTTGCATTTATAATATTAATCTTTGGGTTTTATAATCCCTTAACATTATAATCCCTAGGGTTTACATTATTAATCCCGTGGGTTTCTAATCTTTGTATTTATAATATTAATCTATTAGGTTTATAATATTAATAATTTGTAGGGTTGATTAATCCCTTGAGTTTATAAATTCATCCCTTAGGTATAATAATTAATAATAATTTTCTATTTATTAATGGTGTGGGTGTAAAAATTTGATACATTGGTTTTAGTATATCATATTATTTGTAATACCAATAACATTGATCATACTATCATAATTACCAATATAGAAAATATTTTATATATAAATTTATTTTTATAATAATTAATTTAATTTAATTTATATATATTAATATTAGTATTAATTTTAATATTAATCATCAAACTTATTTATAATTGAGTTATGCTAAGTCATTATAATTGCAATAATTATTAATTAGTTAAATGCAATAATATTAGTGAGTAGTGTAAATGGGCAGTCTCACCAAAAGAACTGTCCTCCTTCAAATACAATCTTTTCTATAAATAAATTAAAAAATATAATAAATATAACAAAATAAAAATAAATATATTTTAAAAGAAACATAAAATTAAATAATTGAAAATCAAAAACAACAACTAAATTTAAAATCAACAATTAAATAATTGAAAATAAAAAAAAGTCCTTACATTTTTAATATATAATTAAATAATAAAAATAAAATCAATAACTTAACTTTTCTCTACTGATATGTTCAAAAAAATATTCAAAATAAAATCAATGACTTAAGTCTCATTTCATAATATACACTGAAATGGACAATACTCGTGTAATAAACTCAGTTACATGGATTATGTCACTCCCATGACTTGCATCCTCCACTTCTGCACATAAGACTATTTCTAATTGTCTTGCTTTACTCTTTATTCGTCTTCCATTGCTCTATTTATCTCGGTTTAATTTTTGAATATTGATGTACAAAACGCAAGCTGTGGAGACTTTACTGTGCCATTGAGTCCCCCGGCGGATTTAATAAAAAATATCATATGTATTTGACAACGGAATTTACTTTAGTCAGAGATGCGTGTGGAAGTTATCTTTGTTAAATCACAAAAACACCATATTATATGTATTTGACAACGAAATTTACCTTACGCGGAGATACTTATGGAAGTTATCTTTGTCAAATCACCGAAACACCACGTCACCAGCCATAGGAAGCCTAAAGAAAATGGCCTAAATTGAGGTATACTTTGGTTACGTTAATGCGTGTGGAAGTTATCTTGGTTAAATCACAAAAACATCACGACATCACCCATAGCAAAGCCTACAGAAAATGACCATATACTGAAACACCACGTCATCAGCAATAATAGGAAAGCCTAAAGAAAATGACCTAAATTGAGGTATACTTTGGTTACGTTAATGCGTGTGGAAGTTATCCTGGTTAAAACAAAAACATCACGACGTCAGCCATAGCAAACCGTCGAGAAAATGACCGTATACTGTGTTACTTTAATGCTCTAAAAGTAAGTAGGTTGTCAATTGCATTAAATGAACTGTTTCTATAGGCTTTGAATATAGGCTTTGAATATAGTAATTCTCAAGAGTTTTATTCTTTTTAATTTTCGGTATCTAGTAAAAAATTTGATGTGAAATATTGATTTGTGTTATCTAAACTAGTTTTTTGACTGTACATATAAATTCAGCACTATAAAAAAATTCCTGAAACACTTCTATTGTGAAAGTTTACCATAAAAACTCCACCGAAAAAGCTTCCAAAAAATCCCATTAAAAACAAATAAGTAACTTATCAATATCACTAAAAAAATCCTGACAATATAAGCTTTGAGTTTGGATTGTATAGGTCTGGATTTGGTAGACCAGCTATTTAAAAATAAACATATACAGCACCCCTCATTTAATGTCTATTAACAAACCACAAATAAATAAAATCCAACTATAAACATATACAGCCTCTAATTTAATACCAATGTGACAACCCACATATTGGTTGACACGTTAATGTTGTGGATGACTATGTCGTTGAATATAGTGTGCGTTCTGGCCGTCAATTGATGGGACACATAAAAGAATCTGAATTTGGCACGTCCCGTCGCTTTTAGGGTGGCTGTCGTGAAGCCAATGCTTTTTACAGGTTCGGCAATTGTCACAGAGTCATGACCCATATTAGAATTGAGATCTCCTCGTCGTTGGGCTGCAGCTTTCTTGAATTAAATTCATACCATTAAAAGAAACCGAAAGCGACTGGCAGGCATTTGATTTCACTATCTGACACCGGAAGGAACGTGGGACTCATTACTTTCCACGTAGATTGATAGAGAACAGTCAACGAACTTCCTAAGAAAGATTCCATCCACACCAATAATGGAAATGCAGATTCACGGAACTGCTGGGCCGTCGAATTGCAATTTAATCAGAAAGCTAGTAGTAGGTATTATAGGACATTTTTAGGGTTTGGGTTACACCAAAATCAGTAGGTGTTGAAAAATAAGTGTTAGAAAAAGTTTTTAGTTACATCAAAATGTGTAAACCTATCATAACTAAAATCTCCAAATAGAAATTACAAATTCCATCGAGTGCGGTAATTCTTCCCACCGTTATATATAACTTGAAAACCGTTACATATAACTTGAATGAATCTTGTTTTCCAGAAATTTTCAACAATGGTTTTCCTAGACATTCCCGGTTATTTGGCGTTCTCGTCTCGCATATTCCAATGCGGAAGCCCCCACGCTTTCAAATGTCGCAAGCACCATTTTAGGGTTTAAAACAAAAATAATTGATAGATATTGGAATCAGATAGCGTTCAGGGTTTGTTTCCCGACCTGAGGGATGCATTCACAGTCATTGTGTGGAGCATCACAGATGAAAGTATATGTAGTTAATTGGCGTTCGTTCCAACCGAAACTAAGGATGCCTGCCTGGTCTTTTCATCGTTTGAAAGAGCGGCCAAACATTGTACCCGCTGATTCCATCCTTTCCTTAATAGTTTTACAGGTTGCTTTTACTCATATGTCGTCTGCACAGGCAAAGCTGCTAAATCCTTCCATTTTCCTGCCTCAAATTAAATAAAAGGACCGTGATCGCAGTAACCGAGAATTACATCGACGATCTGTCGGACCTTCAATTTAACCTAGAGATATTGTGTCAAAAGGGTAATAGAAGTCGTACAGCACTTTCGGATAATAAGTGCTAAATATAAATATTACTTCCACCAACTACTTTGTCAAACTATTGAATTTATTCCAAAAACTGTGAACACTAATATTATGATCGTGGTAAATACCCCATTAATAAAATGTTGAATTTACTGCTAGGAACAAACTCTGAACACTCATATTATGGTCGTGGTAAATACAAAAATATGAATTTACAGCTAGTAAGTCGATATAGCAGGTTTATTTTCGAATAAAGTTTTTAGAATATTGTACTGGAAAAAAGTTTTTAGAATATTATTACAATTATCAATAAGTGTTTGTTACAATTTTAAGCTCATTTAAAATTAGAAGGCAAAATTTGGATAATGAATCAGACGCCTCACAAGTGAGACAAGTTGCACCTGAAAGTTGCCAAACAACGCTATGGCTTTCTCATTAAATCAAATCAATCACAAGTACAGCCATTTATATGATTATATTTAGTTAAGCATTCTCATAAAAATCCTTAAGTGTAGTCCAAGTTTTATTGGAAGGTGAGGACTCAAACTTTTTTTGAGAAACATCCTTAATAGTACCTTTTTTCAACTCTCCGGCTTTTCTCAATTTTGGATTGAATATGTTGTCCCCCTCCACACTCACTTGGCTATGCTTCATGCCTTTAGGGGCACTTGACTTTGTTTCATTTCCATTTGTAGTGGCCCTTAGACTTTGTTTCATTTCCATTTGTAGTTGTCCATATACTATATCTTCTTTTTTTTTGTATGTAAAGGTAGTGCCATTCTTTTCTTTTTATAGCAAACAAGGAAACCATGTACATCGTCTGGTGGCTTCACCCTGCCCTGAAGGGAAACCAGGTCTGTTGGCCACCTTAAATTGTTATAGGCATTCCAAAAACAAAACTTGGCAAGTCTTTCCATATTGGCTACATACACTAAACAACTGAAACTACTAATTAAACTACTAGTTCGCATGCAACTGTAAAGTAAAAAACAAAACAGCTTCACCAAAACCTCCTGAAGCTCATTCTTTCCTACCTCCTGTGTGCTTGTCCATGTCCATGGGAGTATGCACCTGATCTACCTGGCTAGGGCTGCTCTCACCCATCCTGGATAGGATTTGAGACATCTCCTCTAACTTGTTATTCTGGTTTATCATGATGACTTGGAAATTCTTCATTTTCTTCTGCAGATTTGGCACCTCACTGGCAAGCTCCGCCATTTCCTTTGCAACTTGTTCAAGAGCTTTTGCCATCAGTGGTTTTATGACCCAATAAATGTGCAGAGACTGTCTGTACATGGTTAGCCTTCCCCTTTTGTTGTCTGGATCCATCGTCATTACCCTTGCTGCTCTTCTAGTATAATGGAATCTATATTTTGGATGATGTGTCGAATGTCTTCATCCGTGCCTTCCTTGTAAGCACGAGATGCTTCTTGAACCGCTGCCACGGTCGATCTCTTGCCTCTACGCTGACTCTCTGTTGCTTCTGATGGCCTTCCACCTTGGTTCCCCTGCCTTGGGCGACCTCGGCCTCCTCTTCCTCTTCCCCGGCTCAGACACGCCATCCATTATCTTGCCCTCGCATGTAGACATTCATCACTGGAGTCAGTTTTTGGAGATTCTCCTCATCAAACTCGCTTGCCAAATTGCCTTTAATTATTCCCTGATTTTTGCTGCATTCCCCTTTGTTTCTTCGGTTTTGGCTTTGCTCTCCCTTCTCCGGATACAAAAGGTCTATTATGCCCTCTGCCATTCGGACTAGATGATGGGCAATTGGCATAATTTTTGGGTCACCCTTAATAGGCTTCACCTCCTCTTCCGCCTCGGGGTACTTTGGCTTTGCTCTCCCTTCTCCGGATACAAAAGGTCTATTATGCCCTCTGCCATTCGGACTAGATGATGGGCAATTGGCATAATTTTTGGGTCACCCTTACCAGGCTTCACCTCCTCTTCCGCCTCGGGGTACTTATCTCGGTTTATCTCACCTTTTCTCCAACTATATTTATTGCTGCAAGTTTCCTTTTTCTCAGGATTCCTCACCCAGTGCATATCCATAAAACCTTTTCCGTGAATTACAGAGGTGTGCTCATATTTCTCGTCCTTCTGAGCTTCACATTGACTAAACATTTCCATTATGTCAATTGATCTATATGGAAAGGAAACAGAGTTAACAGAAAACACATACCCGAAGATGCCAACCTCCTTGTTGTTGGCTTCTGTCTGTGTCTCTTGCAGCGCCTCCTTTGCCCCGTTCAGAATGAGATTACCTCTACCTGTCCCACTCTTCATATAATGGCTCTTCGTTGTCTTATTCTCTTTGCCACTATCGCCACCACTCCTGCTACTCATCGGCGATCCACGACCTCCACTCTGGTTTCTTGAGGTTTGAGCTGACCGCTTGCTCATTATTTTTGTTGAGGGGGTTGCCTCTTCCCTAAAGTCACATCGAGCTATCCTCCCTTTGCCATGATTACTTATGTCACTGTTACCTACTCGGCACCTCATCCTGATTGGGAACTCTCTGTCGCTACTGCCTTTGAGTTGTGTCCTCATGATTATCTTGATTGAGGATCATACTAAGCTGCTCAAATCTTGATTCCTTTAAGTGCGTCGTCCATAAGCTGTCCATTTTCTCCCTTTGTTGCTGACATCCCCAGTTCGCAAGGAAATCAACTGCTTTGTTGGCCTCTCTTCTAACATGCCTAATAATCATATAATCAAATCTTCCCGAAATACTTTCAATTTCTTGGATCAGGCTAGTTGTCCTCCAGCTCTATGTTACTTTGTCCCATAAGGTCTGATTGTTGAGTTTTTTGAGGACTTGTACCACCATTAAGGAATCACCTTCCACCTCTAGTTTATTATAACCATTTCTAATTGCTATCTTTAGGCCTTGATGGGCTACCATATGTTCTGCCTCATTGTTACTCATAATACCTCTGTTGTCTGCATATATCCATCTCGTTCTTGCGTGATCGTCCCTGAAGAGACCTCTGAACCCTGCGGGGCCTGGGTTTTCCCTTCGATGCACCGTCGAAGTTTAGCTTTATGAAACCATTCGGAGGAGGGGAAAATTGCCTGATCCCATTATCTCCCGCCATAGGTTCTTTCCACATCTGAGGGGCCACCATTCCTTGATTTAGATTTAGTTTCTTTAGGATTTGCTCTTCTTCCTTCGTCACTTCCTAATCCTCTCCATTCCAGGTGTCTGCAAGTATGGTTTCCTGGATATGACTCACCATAGTTGATCTTGTGTCATCTCTTTGTTTTGGAAGACTCTTTGATTTCTTTCCTTCCGGATCATCCACATGTTCATTCTAGCTACCAAGTTCCAAGCATGCCTAACCACTAGACTTATAAATTGTCCTCCTCCCCAAATTTAAATAGTGTTTTTAATACTCTACTGATCTCTATTGGATTTTCCAAAAGGCCACCTGACCTTTTCCCATTGTCTTAGAGCTTTTGTGCATGAATTCAGAAGGTTTTCTTGCGTTTCCTGTTCCTGTTTACATAGAGGGCATCTGGGGGCCCATGAATGCCTTTCTTTTGGAGTTGGTGCCAGGTTAGAATATGGCCTTTAGTGACCATCCATATGAAATATGCCACTTTCAGCCACCAGTTGTTGTTCCATATGTGTTTCCAGGTACTTACCATATCCTTCGGTTCTCTAATACTCAAAAGATGGTAGGACCCTTTAATTGAAAAATTCCTTTTATTGCATGTCCCCATCTCAGGATCTTCGATCCCGACCTTATGGGGATTCTTCTTGTCTTCATTTCCTTTTGGTATAGCTCCTTTTTCTCTTCATCTATTTGTTCCATCCATTCTTCTGGGCTCTTCTAGGTTCTCCATGCTTCATCTTGGCTCTCTATCCTCCAAAAGTCCTTCACTAAAACGATTCCTTTCTCTGCTGCTTCTTGACCTAGATTCCTTATGGCTTGCATTCCATTCATTCATTCCCTTTGCTACCAGGCCTCCTCCCAAAATCTTGCTGAACGGTCGCCCATGATTTCCCAGAAAGTATGCTTAGCTTTCATGTCTTTATTGAGACTGGCCAGATTCCATATTGTCGACCCTTTCAGTGTGTCCCTTATCCTTAGTATTTCCTCTAGTTCGGTGGGCATATTATATTTTTTTGACCATATTCTTTTCCATAGGTCATGTCCTTCATTCTTCCATCACCACCATAACTTTGTGCCCATTGCTTGGTTCAAAACATAGGGATCTCTAAGGCCTAATCCTCCTTCCATCTTTCTTTTCACAACTTCCTTCCAGGATACTAATGCACATTTCCTTTGGTCCTTTTGTCCTCCCCATATGAATTTTTTGAAGATCTCTGTCATCTTAGTGCACGCTCCTTTCGGGGCAGCTATTGCCGATAATTGATATATAGATATAGATTGAAGTACTGCCTTAGCTAACATAGTTCTGTCCGCAAAAATTCAGGGTTCTGAAAGACCAGTTTGCTAACTTTCTCCTTATTTTTTCCAAAGTTTATTGCTATTTTATCATCCTTAGGGGGTTTAAAGCCAAAGGGGTTCTAAGATATCTGGTTGGGAGTTCTCCATAGCAGAATCCTAAAGTTCTGGTCAAGAAATTTCTGATATTTCCAGCTATGTTAAAAAGATATGTACAGGATTTGTAATTGTTAATTTGGGTACCAGAGGTAGCCATGAAAAGGTCTAATATTGTTTTTATTCTACGTGCTTCTCTGAGTGACACACTACAGAACAACATGATTTCATCAACGAATTGTTTATGAGTAATAGGAAGGTTGTTACCCCAAATTTGGAATCCTTTGAGTTTATTTTCTCTAACTTCTTTTTTGATGTATCTCCCTAAGCCTTCTACCGCTATGATGAATAGGAAAGGAGACAGACGGTCTCCCTATTAGAGGCCTCTCGACGCTTTAAAAGGCTGGGAGGGACTTCCATTCACCAGGATAGAGAAGTTAGTTGATGAGATCATTGATGAGATCCATTCAATCCATCTGTTACAGAAGCCAGAGGCTTTTAAGATTTATTTCACGTACTTCCAGTTCAGACGATCATAGGCTTTTGAGAGGTCAAGTTTGATCATCATGCCTTCTTCCTTTTTGACTTTTAAGGAGTGCACCACCTCTTGAGAAACCACCATACCATCTAGGATTTGACGGCCCTTAACAAAGCCTGTTTGTTTAGGGTAAATAATGCTACATAATAGCGGCTTGAGTCTTTTTGCTATTAAGGTAGCTATAATCTTATACATCACATTACAGAGGGTAATAGGTCTAAATCCCTGAGGGACTTCTGACTTATTCTCTTCAAGGATTAGAGATAAGAGAGTTGAGTTTGGGCTTGTACTTACCTTTTGATTCCTTCGTGATTCTTCAACTACATCCAGGATGCCTTGACCTAGGAAGTTCCAGCCTACTTGATCGAATTCCACTGTGAATTTGTCAGGGCCTGGGGCTTTATTCTTTTTCATTCCCTTCACTGTCTCTTCTACTTCTTCCAGACTGACTGCCCTCATCAAAGTGAGGTTTTGGTCTCTAGTGATTTTGCTTGGGATCTCATTACACATTCTTTCAATAGCTTCTTCTCGATCGACACTTGGCTCCATCAGAAGATCTTTGAAGTGCTTAACCAAGACTTGCTCTATCTCCTCATGTTGTGTGAATCTTATCCTTGCTTCGTTTTTAATAGAGAAGATTCTGTTTCTTTTCCTTCCTTGGATCATAGCTTGGCGAAAGAACTTAGTATTCCCTTCCCCTTCCCTTAACCAGTTTACCCTTTATTTTTGCCTCCACAAGATTTCTTCTTGTTTTCGCCTTTCTTCTAATTGCCCTATTAATATTCCCTCCTCTCTGGCTAGGTCGTCACTTCTTCCTATGTTTATTATTTCTTGTTGTACTTGTTCCATCTTCTGCTCCAGCCTCTGCTTATCTTCAAGTATATGTCTGAATTCTTCCTTATTCCATTTCTTGATATTCCCTTTTAGCTCTTTTAGTTTCAACTGGAAAGTATGCATTTTATTTCTTCCCCTCTGCCTGCTTTGTCTCTACCATTCTTCTACTTTCTTCATAAAATTTTTGTCTCTAAGCCAGAAGGCTTCGAATCTAAAGGGCTTTCTCTTCGGGATAGCTCTTATGTCTAATTCAGCTTTGATCGGCCAGTGGTCCGATCCCATTCCTGGGAGAATCACTGCTTCAATAGAAATGTCCCAATTTATAATCTGTTCTGACAGTAGGAATCGATCTAATCTAGAAGCTATCTAGTTTCTACCTCCTCTCCTATTATTCCATGTATAAGTTGCATTTTTTGTCTGTATGTCCACAAGTCTTTGAGCTGTTATCCAATCTCCGAAGGCTTCCATGTATATCTATGTTCTTCTGAGACCTCCCTTTTTTTCGTTTAGAGTTTTTATCATATTGAAATCTCCTCCCACTACCCAAGGTAATGCTGGGTAAAGGGCACGCAAAGCTGCCAGGTTCTGAAGAAAGTTCCCATGTTCATTCTGAATATGGGGCCCGTATACATTTGAAACTAAAAAGCATTCTTGAGACCCTAAAATTATAAATCTCCGAGAGAGGATACGAGGTACGCTCGTCCAATATTCAAATTGGACCTCCTCTGGGTTCCAAATTATTGCTACTCCTCCAGCACTGCCTGTTGCATCTTGACCCATAACCTCATAATGTGGCTTGAAGTTGTTCATTATTTCTCTTAGTTTGCACTCCCATACTTTTGTTTCTTGGATTAGCATTATATTTGGCTTGTCCCTTCTGAATGTCTCTTTTAGATATCATTGTTTTCCTTTACTGTTCAATCCTCATACATTCTAGGTTGTAATAATCATTTCAAAAGTTTTAGGGGTTGTTGGAAGACCTCCAACAATGGTATCCCTTTCCCTAAATTCACCAACATGTCTCACACCATCTGAATGGTCTCACTCATAGGTCTCCTTCCTCTTTTCCTTCTGCTTTTCCCTATTGTACCTGTTTCTGTATTTTGCTCCCCTTGTGATCCAAGTTGTTCAGGTTGATTAGCTGTCCTTCTTCCTCATTTTTCTTTGTACCTTTGGAACATATCCTTGTAGAGTTGTTTCTGGTCTTCTGGTATGAACCAATCATCTAGATGCTTCCATTCCTGTAGGAGTTTTCCCATGATCTTTTCTTCTTCTCCTTCTTGTTCCTATTGTGGGTTTATTTCCATTTGGATCTATTCTTGGGTCTGTTCTTGTTCCCGGGCTTCCTGTTCTCCCTCCATTTACAATGTTGTTTTGTTCTTTTCCTTAACTTCTTTCCTGATTTCTTTCTGGACTTCTCTTATGTCATATTCCTCTTCTTCTCCTTCCGCTTCCATTTCTAGATCCCATAGGACTTCAAACTAGTTCTGGCTTTTTGGATTGTCTTTCGGGTAGGAAGGGTTGGTTTTGGTTTTTCCTTTTTGGGTTCCTTTTCTTCTTTGAACTTCAGTAAACCCTCCCCTATTTCATTCGTTCACTGTCCCTTCCTACTTTTCTCTTTTCCTTTCGTCCACCTGATTCTTTGCGGTGTTTCCTTTGTTCATCGGACAATGTTTAAACAGGTGGCCGTATTCATGGCACCGTCTGCATCTAAATGGGATGTGTTCGTAATCCACTGGCTGCTGCCATACTTCATCATGATATTCTATTTCAATATGGTCTGGAACGGGTTCTGTAATATTCATGTAGACACATATCCTGGTGTCTAAAGTATATCTCCCTCTCTTGGTCATCTCTGCTACCTTCACAAAGGTTCCTATTGAGTTCCCAATTCCTTCTAGAATCTCCGAATCCCAAAACTCTATCGGGAGCCCAAATAATCTAACCCAAACTTGTGCCGCTAGCATCCTTTCTTTCTCTGGGTTGTAACATTCTTCCCATTGCCTCATGAATAAACCTTCATTATTGAAGAAATAGGGGCCTTCCTCAAAAACCCTCACCTTGTCTTCTAGATTTGTAGATACTACTGTAAAAAAACCCTTCGCCCCAATTTAAGGTCTATATGCCCTTTCGGTTTCCACTTTTATTGTATCCATTTCATCAAGTCTTTCTCAGACTGCCAGGTTCCTATAAATTTGCAAATGAGTGCATGATCTTTCATATATCCTCTGTACTCTTCTAATTTATTATTCAGAATTATGAACCTGTGTTTTTTGGATGCCCGTGGCAAACATTTGTTCCCTATCCTCGCCTGTCATACTTCTCCCATCATCGGCGTGTTTTTGCTGCAATTTTCGAATCCTCCATTTGTCCCATTACGACTTGATTCCCCTGCTGTAATCTCCTTGTAGGAGGGGATCTCTCCCCGCCCCACTTCCTTCCATCATTCCTCTCAGTCTGGCCTGTTCAAAGATTCCTGCTCTACTATTATCTGGTACTGACCCATTGCTTGGTTTTTACAGGTGCACGTGAGGACTCTTGCACCTGCCCTGGAGCAGGTCTGCCAGGGATTGTTTGAACCTATCTCGAAACCCTTCTCCAGCTTGCTATATCCCAATTATTTTATCTTTGTCCATATACTATATCTTTTAATTAAAGCTTGCAGCTTAAATTTCCAATTAACATAATTTGAGCCATTCAACTTATTGGCCTCATTCAGGTAGGTTTGATTAACCATCCTTTAAGATACATGAGTACACCTTTAGCTTCTTTCCAATGACTCTCTAAAGGTCTAGCTGTAAACTGACTTAACCAGTACTACACCAAGGGTAATTTAAGACATTTTCTTAAGACAAAAGAAATTTTTGTCTTAAAAGGTCACTTTTTATTTTAGTTATTTTACATTAAAATTTAATATCAATTGAATTGTCTTAAACATAAAATTTAAGACAAAACCAATTTGAGACAAAAAAGTTTAAGATAAAAATATTTTAAGGCCAAAATAGTTTAAGATAAAAATATTTTAAGACAAAACTTTAAATTTAAGACGAAAACAATTTGATACAAAATTCTTTTAAGACAAAATTTTATATTTAAGACAAAAACAGTTTAAGACAAAAATATTGTAAGACAAAAATTTATATTGAAGACAAAAATAGTTTGAGACAAAAATAGTTTAAGACAAAAACAATTAAAGAAAAAATTATTTGAAGACAAAACTTTATATTTAAGACAATGTCCACTTAAGACGAAAGCTATCTAAGACATTTAACAATTAAGACAAAAACATATCAATTTAAGAATTGAATATGATGATACCTTTGCTCTTGTAGCAATGTACTCATCCATTAGATCAATTCTTGCCTTGGGTGCAGGGATGGGTTGGAAGATTTGCCAGATGGATGTAAAAACAACATTTCTTAATGGGGTTGTTGAGAAAGAGGTGTACATCGAGCAACCAAAAATTTTTGAGACATTTGAATGGGAGTCTCATGTGTGTAGACTCAAGTGAGCATTATTTGTTCTCAAACAAGAAGCCCATGCTTGGTACACTAGGGTCAACAGTTATTTCACTGGTTTGTGCTTCACAATAAGTGAAGTGGATGAAAACCTCAATCACATCTTGGTAGAAGGTAATTTCTTATTATTGTCTTATATGTTGATAATTTGATTTTAACTAATGATGAGCATCTTATCAGATCTTGCAAGGAGGACCTTGCAAGGGAATGAAGGTCATGGGTTCATGCACTACCTCCTTGGGTTGGAAGTATGACAAAATGAAGGGGAACTGTTTGTCTCTAGGTAAGTATGCAAATGAGATACTGCAGAGGCTTTGCATGGAGAGTTGTAAACGCATGGACACACCTCTAGAAAAAAATTAGAGGAAGGAGGATACCACTTCAGGTGAAGAAGTCGATGCGACCATTTATCGACAGCCAGTTGGTTCACTCATATATCTTGGGAACACATGACCGTTTCTGTGTTATGCAGTCAACCACCAAAGCAGAGCCATAGTTAGGCCAACCAAATTATTTTGGAAGGAAGTTAAGAATATTTTATGGTACCTCAGAGGCACTACCCAGTTTGGACTATGGTACAGAGTGGTTGATCCGGTGATCAGTATTTAGCTCAAAAATCAAAGTTCCCAGAATCTCTCAAAACTTGAACAACAGCGTTTGTCTCGGTGATACAATCCCAACGCAAGTCATTTCACTCCAAAAAGAGCTCGTATGAGGAAGATAATGAGTTCTGTCTACTTTGTCAAATAGAGGAATTTTTTAAAAAAATATACAGTCACTGCAGAGTTAGCAGTCCATACTTCTGATGTGGTAGGTTAATTAGTAGGTCAAGGTTGGTCAATGTCCAGTGTGGTTTCACCAAGTGGCACATTACAATTGGTGGACAATGTGATGATTTGGTGTATTTCCATTAGAGGAGGATGCACCAATGAAGAGGGGGCATGTGGCAAGCCCAGAGGCTACCACATGTCTCTCCCCAAACGTAAAACTATCAGCACACTTCAACAAAATTTTATGGTAGGTTGGCAAAGTCGAACCCGTAACCTACACCAAACAAACTCCAAGTCTTACGACTACACCTGCGCTTTAGTTATTAACATGTAATGGTTTGAAATTGTATTTGTTTTCATAACCATTGGTGGCTGGGCGGAAGAGGGATCCATCCCCGCAGGCTAGTCCCCTCCCATGAAACCATTATCATAGAACCAGTGGCCAGCTAACCCGTAATGGTTAACGGTAACCCCCAACCTAAAATCATCCTTGTGACCTACCACGAAGACCTCCAAACTAACGACTAGCCATAACCGCATGGTATTAGCACTAATCATGTTTAACCATAATCAAACACCATTTATTTGTTAATCAGTGCGTAGTTTAGTATGGCGGAAAATTTGGCACCCCCCCAATTTCGGCGGTAACTCCATATTTAGTGGAGTTAACTGGAGTACCTCTAGTTTTAGTGGAGAATTCCTAGGAGAAATTGATTTTGTCATAACTTTTACAAAATTCGACCAAATTGGGATTCGAAAAAGACATTCCTAGATGATTTTGATATTCTGAGCACAATGAAGCACATTTCAAGAGTAGTATAGCATTTTAAAAACACTTTTTGCAATTTTGAGCTAATACAGAGGCCCAAGCCATGGAAGATGGACCAAGGAGATCTAGCCCAGGATGGGTGAACTCCTTTATCAAAACATTGTGATAGCTATTCATTTTGATGGTTTGTTTTACATTTGTTTGCTGTTGTTCAAATCTTTAGTTTCATGTTATTTTTCTCATGAATTTAACATAAAACTTGACATAAATTTACATGTTCATTCAAAAACACCATAAAGGAAACCTATGCACATGAAGCAAATGATAAGATTTTTTTTTTTTTTTTTTTAATTCTGAAGTTGAAATTAGCATAGGAGAACTAATATTCAACAGCAGATCAATTTGGTGTTAGAGAAAAGGTTATTTTCTTGATTGCTTTGTGGAAGTAGGGTTCTAATGGTTGCAAATTTGTGATGCTTACAAGGTTAAAGTTGTAGAGAGGAGAAGGGAAACTATTAGTTGCAACTCTTGAGGTAATTCCTAGAAGAAGGAGAGCCACAAGGCCACAATATCCACCCAAAGTTCCTACCCTACCTGCACTTGAAGCACCTCAATTTTTACCTTCAATTGAGATTGAGGAGGTACAAGCAGTACCAAAAGTTGAGCTTGAATCCAAAGCCATCATGTCTGGAGTAGGAGATACTAAAGGTCTTTCAGAAGAGGAAGCATTCAAGAAAGCTTTCTATGAATTAACTAACATGGTTAGAGTCCTCTATGAAGAGATGAATACTAGAATTGCTGGAGAGAGTTCTAAGTGCCCACATGGAGAGGGAATCTCAAGAGATAAACAAGATGAAAAGAAGGATTCAAAGGGTAATGGAGGAAAGCCTTCTCAATCTCCACCATCCTCGTCATCATCATCATCATCCTCATCATCTCAAAAAACATCATCTTCCACATCCACCACAAACATTGCTCATACTCATTCAAAATTGGACATTAAGTTTGAACTTCCCATGTACAATGGTGTGGTGAATGCCAAAAAGTTAGACAATTGGATTCGACAATTGGAGTTTTATTGTAGAATTCAAAACCTTCAAGAAGATGACATAAAATCCAATTGCCTTCATTGATACTAGAAGGTGCATCACTAGTTTGGTTGGAAGCAAAGACTCAAGAGGAAATGCGAATTCATGGTAAGATATCCATTTCTTTGGTTGAATTTGTTTCTGCAATTAAAAGGCAGTTTTATCCTTTAGCCTATATGCAAAAAGGCATTATGAGTTGGCAAAATTTTTGGCAACTCAAGGGCCGAACAGTTCAATACTATACCTAGGATTTTAGGAAGAGTGCTATGTTGTTAGGAGTAAAATTGAATTCCAAAGATACAATCTTGAAATATATTGGGGGTTTACATTCCTACTTAGAACATACTATCCTTATGTTCAATCCAAGTAACTTAGATGAGGTATGTGTTCAAGCCAAACACCTTGAAGCAAGATGAAAAAACATTCAGGAAGAGGGTAGTAAGAAGAAGTCATTCAAGGGTAAGGAGAAAGAAAAGGGTGGAAAATGGGAAGGAAAGAAGAATGCAAGTGTGAAGAAATAATGGTAGAAAAATATATTCCAACATTGCTCCAAATCAGGGCATGATGAAACCCACTGTTGGAAATTACATCTTGAGTTATAGCCTAAGAAACCAAATAATAAGGGAAAACAAAAGACAACATCTACCACATGATCTTAGATCTGATTCTAGTGATGAGACCAAGATTTCAGCCATGGTCACAAAAGGAAAAGAAGTTATTGCAAGCACTAGTTCCTCGCATAGTCACAACAACACTCCAAATGAAGAATCGAGAATAGAGTTGTTTCATGTGAGGGCAATTTCAAATCATACAAATATTGATGCATTATTTGATAGTGGGTCACAATCAAACTTAATCTCAGAAGACTTGGTCAAAAATCTTAACCTTGAAATTTTACCTCATCACAAGCCATATCTCTTGGGTTGGATAGTTAATAATGCAAATTTAGAGGTTATAAGGAAATTGTTATTCAGGTTTGCCATTACTGAAAAATTCATTGATGAAGTTGAGTTAGATATAGCTCCACTTGACATCTCGAGAATCATTTTAGGAAGCCCTTATTTGTATGATAGGAAAGTGGTATTTTATAGCCATAAGAACAAATACCAATTGCTCGAGGATGGATAGGAGTATATTGTGAGAGCCCATAGAAAAAAGTTAAACATTTCTTTGGTTAATGTAGGGTAGATGAAGAGACTAGTAAATGCAAGTAAAAATTTTGTGCTTCTCATGATCAAGAAAAAGAATGATATTGGTTTTGAGTCTTTTGAAGGTTATGATGATAAGTTAAAATCTGATTTGATTTATGTGGTCAAAAAGGATGGCAAGATGTTTCAGTAACCAAAGGGGTTACCTTCGAAGAGCAGAATTCAGCCTGAGATATAGATGCAATAGGATGTTCCACTTCAAAACATTCGCATGTATCGCATGTCGATCATGGAGAGCATGGAAATCAAGATGAAAATTCAAGAATTACTGAACAAATGTATCATACACCCATCCACTTTGGCATGTGGTTCACCCATTGTGTTGGTGCCAAAGAAGGACGAGACTTGGCGCATGTGTGTGGATTTTGGTTCACTGAATAAAATAATGGTAAATAATCGTTATCCACTCCCAAGAATTGATGACTTGCTTCATCAATTGAGGTATGAAAAGTATTTCGCTAAGTTAGACATATGAAGTGGTTATCATCAAGTTAGAATAGCTGAAGAGAACATTTCAAAAACAACATTTAAAACTAAACAAGGATTGCTTGAGTGGCTTGTTATGCCTTTTGGTCTTACAAATGCTCCAGCTACATTCATGAGAGTTATGAGTGATGTATTGAGACCATTTCTAGATGATTCTCTCATTTTTTACTTAGATGATATTCTCATATTCAACATATCTAGAGATAAACATGTCATGCATGTGAACAAAGTACTTGATGTCTTGAAAAAAGAACAATTGTTTTTAAAGATGTCAAAGTGTGGGAGGAGGTGAGCTGAAAATAGACCCCTCTAAGGTTGAGGTCATTCTGAATTGGCCGAAGGCCAATACAATTACAGAGGGAAGAAGCTTTCTTGGGGAAACACAATATTGGAGGAAATTTATTGCTAATTTTTCTTCCATTACAGCTCCACTACATGAATTGACTAGTGTCAAGAAAGTCTTCCATTCGGGAGATGTACAAAAAAAAGAATTTGATGCTTTAAAACAAAAGATTAGTTTAGCACTAGTATTGGCTCTTTCAGATCTTAGAAAACCATTTGAGATTCAAATGGATGCTATTTATTATGCCATGGGAGAAATTATTATGCAGCATGGTAAGCCCATTTCATTTTATTCTAAAATTTTTGATGGTGTTGTGACTAGCTATCCTACTTATGACAAAGAACTTTATGCATTGGTACAAATTTTTAAGAAATGGAAACACTACTTGATGGGAAGGAGACCATTATCCATATCGACCATCAACCATTGTAGTACTTACAGTCATAGTCAAAGTTGCAGCAATCACGACACTTTAAATGGATGGGTTTTCTACAACAGTTTCATTTGGTTATCAAGTACAAAAAGGAAATCTACAATAAGGTAGCTGATATTCTTTCTAGGCCTATTTTAAATTCATCTATTACACTCAAGAACAATTTTGTTTTACATGAAAGTTACATTAAGAAATATGCATATGATAATGACTTTCAAGATGTGTATGCAAGCTTGAGGCATGGAAACCAAATTGAAGAGCTAGATTACCATGTACATAGCAGTTTGTTGTATCACTTGGGAAAGTTATGTATTTCAAAGGGAGAAAGAAACAATATCATAAGGGAAGCACGCACTTCATTGATTCCTAGACACTTTGGTGTAGGCAAGACGATAGCAAATCTCCAAAGGTATTGTTATTGGCCACACATGTTTGATAATGTATCTCGTTTTAGTAGAGGATGTTTGTTATTTGTGTGCAACAAGTAAGCCTAGTAGTAGGAAACTAGGATTGTACACTCCACTTCTAGTACCTTCACGTCCATGCGAGAGTATCTCAATGGATTTTGTAGGCGTTCCTCAATTGTCAAGGAAAGGTCATGATTACTTGTATGTAGTTGTAGAAAGTTTTAGCGAGATGTCTATTATAACGCCATGTAAAAAGAAAATTAGAGCTCAACAAACAACTCATATTTTCTTCCAAAATATTTGGGTTCATTTTGGTCTTCCTAATTCCATTGTAAGTGATCGAGATTCTTGATTTGTTGGGAATTTTTGGTCAAATTTGTGGGACATGATGGACACTAATGTTAAGAAGAGTACAACCCTTCATCCGCAAATAGATGAATAAATCGAGGTGGTGAACAAGACAATCATTCATATTCTTAGAGGATATTGTAGCAAACATCCCAAGTTGTGGGATGAATAGGCATTACATACAACATGCATACAATAGGGCAAGGCATTCTTCCACAAACATATCGCCATTTGAGGCATGTTTTGGGTACTTGCTAAGATTGCCATTCGACTTCACCTATGAGAAAGATGTCGCCATCAACGGTCATAGAGACATCAATAAGGCAAGGAATTTCATTGAGAAAATTGAGTTGATACATCACACAGTGTAAGAACAACTTGAAAAAATTCAAAGCAGCTACAAGGCAAGGCATGACAAACACGTGTCGATCATAAATTTCAAGTTGGAGACGAAGTTTGGTTATATAGTAGCAAAGAGAGACTTCAAGGGGAAGGTAAAAAATATTAAGACAATCATTATGGTCCTTTTAAAATTCTGGAAAATATTGGTAAACATGCATTTAAGCTAGATTTGCCTCCTTATATGCAAATATACTCTATTATTAATGTTGAGAATTTGATATTGTTTGAGCCTAACTTGATTAATGATCAAGAAGAGTATGTTCAGCTACCATCAACAGATGATTTCTCACCAGAATATCTTGATGAACTTCAACAAGATATCATACTTGACAGAAGAACCAAAACTTTAAACAGAGGGAATGTTGAATACCCTCGAGTGGGACTGAAGGGACAAAATCCTTCTAAGGCTAAATTGATGTAGATCGAGAAGGTAAGGGAGTTGTGTTAGCGTTTGAGATTTCACCTAGGCTGAGATAGACAAACCTCAAAGCTACATCAAACCATTTCACCTCGTAGCTAGCCCTACGAGGTATGAGAAGGCTCTCTCGGGTCAAAACTCGATGGATTTTGT